>JAODAL010024768.1:0-59902 GCA_025379985.1 Phyllomedusa bahiana | reverse complement strand
AGCGACACTGAAAAAAACAAGTGAAGCTCAGGTGGCAACATCAGTGATGGTGGGGGTGAGGGCGGCAGCTACACCCGAAAGAGGTCAGAGAGTGGCAAATAAATTTTCTGGGGGGGCAAAAAAGGGTAGGCCCACAGATTTCACAATGCACAGTGGTGGGTACGGCAGCACCACAGCAGCAGCTGAGGTCAACATGGCACAAAAAAGGGGTGTGTAGGCACGGCGCAGCCACCAGCAACAGAGGTCAGACAGGGGCACAATGACAAGTATGTGGGTCACGGCAGCCCAGCGCAGCAATGACCGGACAATACGTGTGTGGGTACGGCAGCACCCACACAGCAAATTTGGGGCAGCAGTGGCACAAATGACAGAGTGTGTAGGTCACAGCACCCCAGCAGCAGCAGGGAGGTCAGACAGTGGCAAATACATTCTGGGGGTGGCAAAAACAGGAATGGGCCACAAGTGGGCAATGACACAGTGTGTATGTCATGGCAGCAGCCACGCAGCAGCATGAGGTCAGACAGGGGCACAATGCTGATGTGTAGGTCCGGCACAGCCACGCAGCACATAGGCAGACAGGGGTACAATGACTGAGTGTGGTTTTAGGTCAGGGGCAGCAGCCACGCAGCAGCTGAGGTCAACAGGGGCACAATTACACAGTGTGAGGTCACGGAGCGCATCATGAGGTCAGACGTGGCCAAGACATAGTGTGGATACAGGCCCCAGCAAACAACAGCAGCAGGGTCAGAAGGGCACAATAAAATTTGGAGTGGCAAAAACTGGGAGTGGGCCACGAGTGGCACAAGCAGAAGTGGTAGGGGCTTTAGAGCAACCATGAGGTCGGAGTGGCACAATGACACAGTGGGGAGGTAAAGGCAGCAGCCACCAGCATAGGTCAGACAGGGCACAATAAAAGGTTTGGGGGGGGAATACCATCCCGGGGAAAGGGTTGGGGGCAGATGGAAAAACGTCAGCAGATGTTGGCATCAGGCGGGTGGCAGCATAGTTAGTGTCTGGGGTGGTATTTTTTGAACCCCCACTCATTTCCACATTTGGGGGTTAGGCGTCAGGGGCTATGTAGTCTGACGCCTAATTTGGGGGGTGGGGAAATTCTCCCCCGTTTTCCCCCTGTACTCTTGAAAAAGGGTCATCGTTCCACTTTTCCCGTGGACAAGCGGGTTCCCCTTGGGTAACGATGGCCCCCCGCCGAAACCCGCTCTGTCCACACTACGGGCCGGGGCAGGACAGCTTCCCACTAAAAACTGGGCAAGTTGCGGCCACAACCCATTTGGCTGCCCATAGTCCCAATCTTCTAACTGGGGTGGCAGATCTGCCAAGTAGGCCACCATCTTTGGTTCAGGTCTGTCCAGGCCCGGCCTGCTGCTGCTGGCGACTGCCCTCCTCCTAGCGGGTGAAGGAAGCTGTTTCTCATTGACTCCAGACTTAGGTTGCTGCTGAGGAGCGGGTACTCTCCGACCCCCCCCCCCTTCCCCCCAACCCGCGGCAGTAGTACGTGACGCTGAAGAACCCCCCGGCAGACCTGTAAAGGGGAGGGACGATCCCACACATGGGCACGTCCAACTGACTACGGGGGGATTTCCCTAATTTTGAGTTTTTTCCCCCCTTCAATATTGGGAAAAAAGGCTCCCTTTTGACCGTAGCGAGGGTCCAATAGGGTGGAGGCCCAAAGTCATCCCTCCCGGATGCGACTATTCGGCGTACTAGCCGGGGGCAAATGAGCATGCTGCGGGCCTTCTGCAACAAGTACTCCGGGGGCTCCCTCCTCCATCCCCAATTTTACTGCCACTGCTTGCGGGTCATCTGCCCTCTTCCCACTCCATCTACCTCCTCCGCTGCTCCTGCCCTCCTTCTTGTCACAGGGGTAAAAAACCACTCATTTCCAGAAATGCTTTGCTCCAATGTCCTCCTCCTCCATTTCAGTCCCCCCCCGGGACTCATGTGGCCCGAGATGTATCGCCACTCCCCATCCCTGCCCAACAGTTTTTTTTTGATCTTTCCAGACATAAAGCAGTGGAATAAAACTTATTTCATCCCGTAGTCCGGGCGACTGATAAATAACGGGGCCCCCTCGAAGGGTGTCAACAAACGGCGGTGTCACCATGAGTGCCACTGGCGCATCAAATTACACAGGGGAGTACTTTTCCCCTCCGGGTGATAAAAAAATCTTTTAAGGCCTTTCTCTGTTCATACAGTCGTCCAAAAGTGCAGGCTGGAATCCAATGGGGGGAAACATCGCTATCGAGTGTGTTGGGGGGGGCCGTTCTGCCGCGCAACTCGAGGAGGGGGGGTTTTCCGGCTTTGTAGGAATGGAGAAGTGCATGCACATTTTCCGGGCCTTTTCCCAGAATCTTCTGAAATGGGGGGAAGACTTCAGGAACCTTTTCAAAACCAGATTAAAACAATGAGCCATGAGGGCGCAGGACCATCCCTCCTGGGTTTAACCCGCGGACACCATTTCCTCCATTGCCCACACCTTGGTTCCATTTGCTTTTGGCCAGAGAAGCCACACATCATTTCTTTTTGCAGACGCGGGCAGTTCCTCCCCTGTGTGATTCGTTCGCCGAGGCAACCCCAGGGAGAACTGAGTGGCACCCCTGTGCCCTACACAGTGATAGATGGAGCTACTTGTGGGGCTGAAAGGTGGGGGGGGTGGAGGAGGAGGGGGGGAAGGCGGCATTGGCCAGAGCCGCATTTTTACAACGGGGAAGAGAAAGCGGCTCTCCTGTCCAAGTTGTTGGTGTCCTGGGCCCGGGAAGCACATTAACCCAGGGGGGCCGTAAAGGCTGTACGCCCCTGACCGTAGTTATAGCCCCAGACGTCCGCGCTGCCGTGCCCCTTTGGGAACAAACCGTAAGCTCAAGGGGACTGGCCCACCTTTGTTCTACATATTTATGAAGTGCTGGTACTGTTTTTTTTGGAAAAAAATTTTACGGCTTGGAACTCTCCATCTCGGTCGGAAAAGGGATTATTTCTTGAACTGATGACAGTTTCCCTTCACCCCCCAGTGAGCCCACATTTGGGAAAAGGGAGGCTGCAGACCAAAAACGGGACAGGACAGGGTTTCAGCCTGCATTTTTAAGGGGGTTGGACGCATACGTTGTCTCTTTGCAATCGCCTCGGAACGACTGCTGGCGCCATATAGGGGGGGAAGGACATCTGGACCGGGAGATGAGTAAAAGAGAAACAGCCCCTTCTCGAGGGGGGTGGAGCCTTGACGGCTGCAATGGCATGCGTGCCACGGGCGCTGCTGCTGCTGCTGTTCTGCGGCGGCCAGATGGGCCACCACATCGAGCCAGTTTTTCCCAGGCCACCGGATGGTGACGCTGCATTTTTGACGCAGGGGCCCTGGTGCCAACGTTAGCCCCTGGCCCGCTTCACTTTTTGCCCACAGATTCTACATCTACCCATATTCGGGTCCTCCGGGTCTTAGCAAAGAAATGCCCACCCCCAATATCAATTTTCCGCCAACGCTCCCACTGGTGACTACTCCGCCGCTTTCCTCGGACCCCTTGCCCACTTTTCTTGGGCCCGCGAAGCGGGGTTTTTTTCCCCGTGGGCCCTGGCTCCCACCTCAAATGCTGCTATCCTGCTGACACAGGCCCCCCAACCCACTTGCTGGTGCGCCCCTGTTGTGCGCAAGTGACGCCCTCTTCTCCTTACAGATGAAAACTCTTGCCTCACCCGGGTCCCAAGTGCGGTCCTACCATCATCTATTTTGTTTCATCATCACTGCTGTCCTCATCACCCCCCTTGGGACACAGAGGGAACCCCCCCCCAAAATCCTCCCTGCCACTTACATCTTACTTTGCCACCTACTGCAAGAACAGGGGAAATTTTTGGCCCCCCTTTCTTCGCGCCCAAATAGCTCTGACGCCCACCCCAAATTGGGCATCCCCGCTAAAGTGGGGCTGAGCCAAACCCCATGAGATCTTGGAGGGAACCGGATGGGGCAAGCGGGTTGAGGCAGATGAGGGCCGCTGACCCCTCCCGGGGCCATGCCAAATAAGGGTTGTGTCTGAAGTTCCAACCCCTCTTGGTGGGGGGTTTTCAGATGTCACTGGGGGGGAAGTGGATGCCTATCAACCAACAAAACCATTGGGTTTGTGAACAACACACGCCCCCTAGAGACAGCGCAGTTTGTGGCCTCACCGAGTGACCCCTCTCGCGTCCCCCCTTCTGTGCGCGACCTGGGGCCCGGAATGTTTGTGCCTCGCAACTCGAGGTGAAGAGCCCGCAACCCTCTGTCTGACATACTTTTGTTCTAAAAGTACAGACACGTTTGAAAATACTGTATATGAAAACTGCACACCCCGTATTTTTACCCCAAATGAACCCACAACAACTTGGGTAACCCCTTGGTATAAATTGCGCCCCCCAACCTGGGAGGAAAAATTGACTTGTGTGTGCCTTTAAAAACTCTTGTATTTTACGAAAAAAAGCACAAAAAAGGGTTTAAATTTAATTCGGGAAAGAATTTTTCTACAAATTTCTTCGTGGCGGAAAAAAAAAAAGTTTTTTTACTGAGTACAACTGCAGAAAAACGCTTTAAAACCCCTGGAGTTAAATTGCGAAAAAAATTGAGCTGCCCCAAATACTAGCTTTGTAGTGTGTTACAATTGCGTGTTTTTGCGCTACCAAAAAGAAAAAAAAATTGTAATAACCTTTTTCCTTTTGAATTAGGGGACAGGAAAAATTTTTTAATTTTTGGCCGGAAAAAAAACGGGGGGTTTTTTTTTTCACCCCAAACAAAAAACAAAGCTTTTTTATCCCTGATGTAAATTTCGAAACAATTTTAGCAGCCTCAAACTACTAGTTTTGTCGTGTTACAATTGCGTGTTTTTTACGCTAAAACCAAAAAAAAAAAATTGTAACTAAACCCTTTCTTGTTTTAAATTTTTTCAGGGAAAATGTAATTTTTTTGGGGGTGAAAAAGAGGTTTTATTTTTGTCACCACAGCAGAAAAACTACAATTAACCCCTGATGTAAATTGCGCCAAACAATTGAGCAACCACAAACTACGAGCTTTGTAGCGTGTTACAATGGCGTGTTTTTTTACGCTACACAGCAAGAGAAAAAAATTGTAATTAACCTTCGCTTGTGAATTAGGCTACAGGAAAATTTTATTTTTTGGCGGTGAAAAAGACGGTTTCTTGGAGTCACCACAGCAGAAAAACAACGCTTAATTAACCCCTGGATGTAAATTGCACAAAAGAATTGAGCAGCCAAAAATGAAGGGTAATTGTATTGTAAAAACGCTGTTTCTTTAAATGAATACAACAGGAACTGGCTTAGATCCCCTTGGATATTCAATTTGCTGTGAGCAGATAGCATTATAATTTATATGCAGCTGCAGTGACGCACACTGGACTTCAGATCCAATACCCCAAAAAATCAGAAATAGAACATTAAGAGAAGCAGTCTCTGAGACAATCTGAGGCACCCCACAAAAATCACTGTATAAAAATCAGTTCTTCAGTAAGAGCTATCACAATCAGCCGCGGCAGCACCTTCCTTGATCAGTACAGTGAGAGGAGTGTGAGCTCCCAGCGTCGCGCCCGGATCTTATATAGTGCGGTGACGTCACAGAATCCCACGGTCTCTGATTGCTTCATCTCGTGCACATGTCATGCAGGCTATGCCCTTCTTCCTCCCAGAGTGCTTTGCCCATGTAACGCCATGTGCCTCGCAGCCATTTTATCAATCAAAAGCACACTTCATTCACCCGAAGTACCCCAAACTTCGACTTCGTTCAGAACCGACGTTTTCCTGAAATTCTAAACGAATTCCACTTCGTTAGAATCAATTCGCCCATCTCTACAGATAACACATCATTCATACAGAAGATTAAACATAGAGAAAATGAAACTATCGCAAACACAGTGCAAGTTTTTTCACATTTTGCCCCACTTTTTGCGGTTTCCTACCATATTCTATGGTACAGTGATGGGGACATTAGAAAGTACATATTGTCCTGCAAAGTAAAAGCCCTTATATGTCTTTGTAGGTTGGAAAATAAAAAAAAGTTATTGCGCTGGGAAGGCAGGGAGGGAAAAACGAACATATTTAGAAAATATTTTTACCTTTGGACAAGCCATTTTACCAGTTTCTAACTGGACTGTTTGCCCTCCTTCCTGACCAGACACATCATAATTTTTTTTTAGTACTTGCAGGTTTGAATGACAATAACACTAATACTCATTATTCTATAAAATTTTTCTCCTTTTTTTCCTTGATACGAAACATTTAATATTTGTCATTTTTTTAAATTTTTTTTCTTTTTAACAATATAAGGTTAAACATTGAAAATGTTTTGGGCATTTTTTTTTTTACTTTTTAATAGAATTTTTTTTTATTTTTATATAACTTTTGTTTCTTGTTGCAGAAGTTTTAACTGCGCTCCAATTAAACTGCTTTTATTACCAGCAAGCGTCTTTCAGTTGTCTAAATTGTTCAGAAAGGTGTTTCAAGTAACTAATAAATTACTGTGTTTGAAGTCTTGTGGATTACAAACACACTAATTGATTATTCACTTTTCAAACAGTTTAGATAGGTGAAAGAAGCTTGCTGTTAATAAACACAGTTTAACTGCAATGCATTAACTGCACCAAAACTGTGCTGTGTGCAAGCATCCTTCGGTGTGACACTGGGGGATAAGGTAGATTTCTTCACTGCTGAACCCAAGTTAAGAAAATCCTGTGAGGATGAATTGTGTGCAAATGTAGTATAAAGTAACGGCGCTCTATATTAAAATGCAGTGTTTTATATTTAACAAGTCATTGATAATTAACTATCTTTAAAATGTCTTCTTAATGCTAATTGAATCTTGTAAACATTTCTTACATCATTATTATGTTAAGCAAGTTATGAACACATTTGTTTCCTGTGTCATTCAGAATTAATTATGCATATCTGCCAGATTTATCTTTTGCAGAAACTTGATAAGTATTCTTTTAAGTATCAATTGTTAGTTAATTAACATGCATTGTTTTGAATGGCTTACTCAGTTTAAATTGGATATTTATGAAACGGCAAAAAAGTAGGATTTCGTTCTACATCTCATAAAGAACATCCGCTAAAAAACACCAGAGGGAGCTTTAGGAATAGTTTATAGGTTTTCCCTGCATTTTTTTTTTTTAGAATTACAATATTGTGCAATATTGAACTTAGTGTATATCCATAACCCAAACAAAAACATTTAATGCAAGTGCACACATGGTGTGAGTACAATCCATTTTGGTCATAGGTCTCCAAATAGCAGTCATTAATCATTCATCCTTTCAACACCGAAAACCTTTCAGAGCAGACCCCAGAGTTCAGATGCTGAAAGCTGTTAAATCTAGTAAAATAAGCCAAAAAGTGTTCAAAACTTTGTAATACTTTTGCTGCTTATTTTATTAGAAAATATAGAAAAGGGTGGTTGAACATGGTCATTTTCATTTCTAGTACAATGTGTACTCTGGAGTGGTTATAATGTTATAATGTGGCATAACAATACATAAGTAAAGCCCCATTTACTTCTTGTTTTCAGCTCCCATTCGTGGTATCCATTGTAATACTGTATAAATTTATCTTCACAGATAATGCGTCGTTGAGATGAGGCTATAGACTTTTGTAAGTCAAATATAGTTCTAATTGGACTACATTTTATCCTACTTAGAAAACAAATACGGTTTCTGCACTGGACACAAAAGTGTTGTCTACAATATTTTTGTGTCAGATGCAGAAACCTTATACATGCTTAATATGGAAGACGTACAATTAGGACTGTGTCTGCCCTATAGAAGTCCCATCATTGCCCTGCTTTTGTATCCATCGAGATAACGTAAAAAATTATTCCAAACGGGAGCCGAAAACGACGTTGATGCGACCTTACAAGTGATATACTAAAAATATGAATGCCAAAAATAGAATTACTCTTCCCCTTCATCCACAGCTTCTCATTATCCTTGGTTAAACTAGATGGATGTAAGTTTCTTTCAACCATACTAACTATGTAACCTAATGATACAACAGTCTTTAACCAGTTTCTCACGTTATTTATTTATTTTTTTTAGTACAGGCAGTCCCTGGGTTACATACAAGTTATGGACTGTAGGTTCGTTCTTAAGCTAAATTAGTATCTAAGTCGGAACCAATATATTTAGTACATATATGGTGTGGTATGCTGGTACTTGTAGTTCCACAACCACAAAATGACAGCAATTCACACCACACAGTCTGCACTATAAATATATAATACTGACCCACAGAGCTGATTAATATTACATATCTGCAGACGTCACCTCTGTCGGTCAGTATATGTATATTACTCATATTATACTGACCCATAGAGCTGACAATCAGTCTGCAGTTCTGTAATTTTGATCAACTCTGTGAGTCATTATTATATAATTATAGTGCAGACTGATTGTCAGGTCTGTGGGTCAGTGTTATATATGTGTATTCTATAATACTGACCCACAGTGCTGATCAATATTATATAACTGCAAGGCTGATTGTCAGCCCTGTGGGTCAGTATTGTATATGTGTATTATTTATGATACTGACCCACAGAACTGACAATCAGCTTGCAGTTCTATAATATTGAGCAGCACTGTGGGTCAGAAATTACAGAAGTAATACACACCAAACACTGACCCACAGAGTTTGACAATTTTGTAGTTTTTGTACACTGTACCCTATCTTGTGTGTGACAAATATTACAAAACTGGCAGCCTACCTGCCAGACATTGTTACAGGCAGGTAGACAACTCTGTGTAGTGTAACCAACAACTGATGCTGCTGCCCCTGTGCCCCCATGCTGAGTGAGAATCAGAATGAGAGGAGGAGAGGAGAAGCACATTTGTTCTGTTAAGGGTCTTTTACTACAGCCTTGCCACTCTTCCTCCTCCTCCACCACAGTCCTGGCAGCTTCTCTGTACCTGTGGATAAGGCAGAGGCAGTGATTACTGTCACGGTTCACGCTGCGGTCCCTGCCTTGGACAGTCAGTGTGTCCGTGCCTGCCATGTCTCTGTTGGGGCTCCATGTGCAGGGGTCCTGGCAGCCTGTGTTCTGCTGTTTACTTGCCTGTCCTGGTGCTCCTGCTTCCTGGGGTCCTGTACGTGCACTGCGCCTCTTAGGCCGTGCGTGGCAGCTTCCTGCCCTTTATAGCTCCTATGCCTTGATCTCCTTCCTCTTGACCTATGACCCCTGGCTATAAGAGGAAGTTCCTGTCCTTTGCTCTGGTTCAGTTCATTGTGCAGTTTGTGTTGTACATCATGCTGTGAGGTTCCATCTGAGCTCCTGCCAGCATCTCAGGTCTGCTATTCGGGACTTAACCTCTGTGATGCTGGTCCAGTTCCTGCAGTCCACCAGAGCTCCTGACCACCCTGTCTGTCATGTCTGCTGTCTCTGCACCCTTCCTGTATCCTGCCATTATACCTATTCAGTAACCTGCTGTATCTTGCCATGGCACCTGTCCAGTACCTGCTATGTCCTGATGTTGCACCTGTTCTGTATCCTGCTGGATTCCTGCTATGTGTACATTTATTCCTGCTGAAACCTGCTCTGCATACGTTACCCTGCTGTACCTGTTTACCACTACTTCTGTGCCTGGAGATCTTGTCCTGCACCTCGGCTGTCACCGCAGGTAGCCACGTCAGGGGTAGCGACCTAGAGGTTCCCAGCAGCAAAGTCGGTCCTACTTTTCAGCGAGCTCTGGTGAAGACTGGGGGCCCCTTAGACTCTGCTCCCTGGCTTGGCTCTCCATATACCAACTCGCCTGCGGTGATCACAGTGGATCCACACCCGGACACCAGCGATTGGTGCCTCAGCGCACAAGTTGTTGCAGCCGGATCGTGACAATTACACTGCTCTCCCCTGACATGTGTCTGTGCAGTGCAGTGCTGGGCTCGGACTTCCTCCACGTACCTGTATTGTGTGAGTGAACAGAGGGAGGAAGGGGGAGAGAGGAGGAGGAAGAACTGCACTCTGAGGCAGCCGGCAGAAGAAGAGATTACATCACTTGTGCTGCGTGCAGCCCGACACAGGCAAATCCCAGGCTTATG
This sequence comes from Phyllomedusa bahiana, assembly GCA_025379985.1. Lineage (NCBI taxonomy): Eukaryota > Metazoa > Chordata > Amphibia > Anura > Hylidae > Phyllomedusa > Phyllomedusa bahiana. The sequence goes on along the minus strand of JAODAL010024768.1, from coordinate 49,834 downwards.
TCATTCCGAAAGTCCTCGTTCTTAACAAGGGTACAGACGTAAGTCAGAATGACGTAAGTCGGGGACTGCCTGTATATCCAGGTCTAAACGCTATATCCCTTTTTTGGGCAGTTACTTTAGTAATTTTTTTGCCTTTTTCCAAGATATTTAGGGCTTTTTATTTTGTTATTAATATCCAGGAAAAGGCTGTTTTTTTAATTAACTTCATATTTTGTCAAGATTTTGTCGAGTGCTGTCTATGGGTCATAGGTTCCTGGAGAAGAAAGGACCCTACCTTTGCTTGGCTACAGAAATGTAGCCAGTACAGCTCCAAGTCTTGACATCATATGTATACAGTACATAACTGCAAAGCATTCCTATGACCTTTATGACAGACATTTAACTTCCTTAAATTTCTATCTCAATGAACTGAAATGAAAAGTAAGCAAAATGTTTTTACATAAACATAAACTGAAAGGAAGTGTATTATATTGTTTTCGTTATATTTGCATCTCTGCGTTATAGTTTTCAGCTTGTGTATAGGGATACACCACTGCTGCACTCTAGCAGTGGTGGCCAAGTTTTCTCAGTTTCTTTACAACTTTTCTTAATAAAAGATCTTGGGAGAGAGCATTGTGGCATATAGAGAGGGTGGAATAAGTTTTGAACTCGTCACCACTTGTCTAAGTAACTGTATTTCTAAAGGTGCTATTGACATGTCGGTAACAACTCCATTCCACAGGCAAAGAATTCAAACCATGTATGTCTATAAATTAACCCTAGAATGCATGACGTTAAAGATATACATATTAACGTCATGGGGGGCCTTTTAGGCCCCCATGCACATAATGTAGAAAAACACATTAAATAATTTTCAAAAGTTTATTTAAAATTGCTCAGTAAAATATGAATAGTGGAAAATTTTTTAAAATTATAATTTTTAAAGAAAACACCCAAAAATTTTTTTTTTTTTCCCAAATTTCACGCAAAGACTTTGAAAACACACAGAAATCTAAAAATCTATAGCAAATTAGCGCAGTACATTTTTTTCTAACTTTTTTTCTTTATATTAGTTTTCCCAAAACAATTCTGACATGTTTTTTTTTCAGAAGAGGTTCTTTTGCAAACATTTTCCTTTACAAGTGGAACAAATCGCCAGTTTTCCTCTCTTGTTTCTTGGCCCAAAGGGAAACAACCGCTTTCGTTTTTTTTCTCCTGGTCTGGAATAATCTGAAACTGTACCCCAAACCCCCGTTTCATTCTTCTTTAGTTTGCTTTGGAAACATTCAATGTTTCGCTCTTCATGTGGGCATTACAAGTTCAGACAAAGGTCCTTCAAGAATAAGTGTCCCTGTTTCCTCTGTGCATGAAATTCCAGATGAGTTTTCTGTATAAAATAATAAATGTTTTAGGCTGCTACATCAAGCTTTTTAAAAATTATATACAGGCCATCGTTTTGTTTCCCCTCTTACACGAATATTTTCCACCATTCACCCATTTTATCTACCCCCTCCTTTTTGTTGATTGTAATGCGGGATGATTTCTGTTAAATTTTTTGGTTATGCTGTCAAACGCAATCGTGATGCAGGGAACTGGAAAAATTACAGATTTCCCCTTCTTCCCTTGTAAGATCCCAAAAGTCGTTTTGTTTTAAAATCCAAAGCACTCTCATAAAGTGCTCGCGACGATTGTGTTTGAGTGCTGCTGGAATTTTCGTTGTTTTGCTTTTAGTACCAACAAGTAAAAGCTTTTGCAAGCAGAAAATTGCCAAATTTCAACTTGGGTGAAATAATTGCCAATGGTGATTTTTTTCTCCCCTGAATTGAATTTTGGGAAACGCAAGATTTTTGACTATTTCGGACCCAGCCCTTTTACTGTGACCAACCTCTTTGCCACAGAAATTACCCCTTTTATGCTAATAATTTGCAGAATCACACACCAGAAGATTTTTTTTCCGTACGTGGGGGCTTGCTGGGCATGTATTGTATGTTTTGCAGCGCCTTTAAAGGGTAAAAATTTGTTTTACGAAAACATTAGACTGGGATTGTAAGTTTTGTGAATTTTTTTTAATATGTTCCAGATATAACGGATAGGGGAATTTGTCTGTTTCAAACCTCGCTGCACGAGTTCGTTATCAAAAGCGAATGATTCTTCTAATTTCCTCATATCTGCCCACGGGACATTGTCGCCTTATAGTGTGGATCAGAAAGTGGGCCAGAAAAAATTCTCGTATTGGGAATCATACGATTTTTGACTCCCTCCCCAGCAGGAAAATCCAATATATGCTAAAGTTCCTTTTTTGAGTTTTTTTCCAGGACTTATTTTTTGCAAAAGCGATAAAACTTCCTTTAGGTTTGAAATAATTGATCTTCTGCAATATTGTCAAAAAAATAAGTACAGAATACATTTTGGGGGTAAAGTAATGGGGACTTCCCCCACAGCCCCTTTGAGCCTGTCTCACAATATTGTGTATTGGGTACGCCGACTAATGTAGGATTACTGTCCCAAAAAACATTGTAAAAAAAATTTGGGTGTTCTTTACCCCTTTTTATGATCCCTAGATTCCTTTTTCATCATCAGAAGAATATGGATGAGGATGTTTGATTAGCTGGGTTGGCAGTTTTTCTTCACAGACAAAGAAAATTCACTTTCACACGCTTTTAAAAATAATCGTTAATCTCTTGGTCAGTCAGACACTTGGAGGAAGGGCTGTGCCCTTGCTGACTAGATGTTAAAAAATGAAAAACAGATTTCCCCTCAAAAGCTTTTTCTTTTACAGGGCCTTAGCAATTAGCTCACAGTGTTATGTCTCGTACCTATTACACATATTACTGTGTTAATACCCGAGGTGATGTCATGGCTTATCACTCCCTCCCAAAAAACACTGACTCCCTCACATTTTATTACCACACCCTGGCCCTCCACCACAGTACTGAGTACAAATAAAGTAAATTGAGACACAAACATTTGAGAACATGATAAAAACAGCGGGGGGCCAAAAAGGCCCCCAAAAGTACAGATGTAGTTTTTACCAAACAAGCATTGTTTCACCATAATGCCTATGAAAAAAAAAATTTTTATGAAAACTTTTATTATCAACAATGACATCTTTAGGAAACTGGAGTTTTTAAAATTCTAACTAAAGTAATTTTTAGATAAAAGCAAAAATTTTTAAACATGGGGGCCTAAAAAGGCCCCCAATATGCATTCTGGGGTTTGTTACATGTAAAAATTAGAAATGGGGCAAATTCCAGCCGATTCGCGCCAATCTGGCCAGGCTTACGGTAAACCATAAATTTTCATAGAGAAATATGGATTCCCTTCTCCCCCGCTCGGGGAATACGCGGGTGGTAAAAAAAGTACATTTTCAATTATCCCGGGGGTACGTGCCGTGGATAATGTATGTCTATGGGGTCGGGGAGCAGCCGCCCCCGAAACCCGCCCCCGCCCGTAATCCAGCCCCTATTTTCGGGCGAACTCCGTCCCGCAATTACGGTTTGAATAAGCCATGTGAACCCCGCCTTTGGATGCCATAATACACACCATGTTTGAAGGTCAAAAGGCACTTCATATCACCTCAAAACATCATACCTATAGTGAAGTTTGGAGGTGGAAAAATGATGAAAATAATAATAATAATCTTTATTTACATGTCGTCAAAATATTTCCCCAGCCTTTTCAATTTTGAGGGGGATAAAGTTGACAAAAACAAAATTTTCATTTAAAAAACTACTTACAAATCAGAAAAGGTGGGGGCCATGCTCCCAAGGGCTTACAACTTTAGGGTTTATGGGTGAGACAAAGGATGAAAAGAGCTTTGTTTACAATGGTCCAGCCATATTATATAATTTGGGTAAATTTTTAAATAAAAAAATTGGGTAACCCCGCTCCATCCTTATTTACAGATAAATGCCTGTAAGTGCCCCAAGTTACGAAGTTTGTGACGAATTTGGGGGGCTAAGTTTTGGGATCTTGGTGGCCTACAAAAAAATTTTTTTCAGAGCGAAACTTAAAACTATGAGGGTTTTGGGGGTATGCCTGATCACTGGGTAAAAATGTTCAGAGAACCTGTGCAAACATGCAAAATCTTAGTGACCGGCATGGGAGGTTTAGATGACTGAGGTGTGGAATCTCAGATGATCAGCAGAGTGGAGAGACCAGGTAGGGTGGTAGACAGAGATAAAGGGAAAAATGTAGGGGTGCAGCATTTTTGGAGGCTTTTTGGTGAGATTGATTAGTTTATGTTTATTCTATACGAATGGGCAACCCGTGTAGTGATGACCAGGGTAGAAGCATTAGTATGCAGCTGGAAAGAAAACTTCAGGACGATTGGGAGGAGGTTTATACAGAGGGAGATTGATAATAGGGATTTTGAAAAAGAGGAAAAAAAAGGGAACTAAAGGTCTGTTGTTTCACAGTAATAAAAGGATGAATTCTGTAGATGTTGAGGTGCAGGTGATAAGAACAGGGCCACTCTCAACTGGTTTCAGAGAAAGAAAATAAAGTTGCTATAATGGCCACACCAATCAGCTGATCTGAATACAATAAAAAAATCCAAGGACGGAACTAAAGCTCATAGTTCATAGATGGAGCCCAAGGAACCTTCAGGATTTGACGTTTATGTTGAAGAATGGGCCAAAATCCAACCTGAGAAATGCATGTTAGTTTCTCCATACAAGCGGTCCCTTGAAGCTGACATCACCCCCCTAAGGCTTTTGTTGGTATTAAAAAACTTTCAGTAAGCTGGTTTATTACTTTTTGTCAATGCTTGTTTTTTAAAAATTTTTTACTTAGAAAAATTGGTGGGCTGTTTTTTATACTTATTTCACCGCTGTATTTGTTGCTTTGTCTGGCCCCTCTTGCAGCTTTTTATTGATAAGATTAGTGTTGAGCGATTATTATCGACAAATTGAAAAAACGGCACGTTTTTATGTTGATCAAAATTTTTGATCATGCGATAAAATTTTTGGGTTTAAAATTTTCATCATCTTTAAGATCTCGCCATTTTCGGCGCTTCCTGTCATTTTTGGGGGCCAGCAAATAACTTACAGAATAAACGAGTGAGATGTGTGTGGACTCATGACTGGGTGTTTATGGTTGCGATTGGCTGGAAAAATACATGACCCGTTTTACAAAAACAGCCCTTCCTGTTGCCTCGGTTCTCAGCGTCTCTAGTGTAGGACGTGCGCTCTGCCCCGTTCCCAAACCCGCTCAGCGAAATTATTCTATTCCCCACAGAGAAAGCTCTACTGGTACCCCGTGGATCCTTACAATTATAATTAGAGATTGGAAATTTTTTTAAATTAGGGAGGAAAAATTTTAAAGGAGCATCTACCGCTGTAAAGTCTTGTTTTTGCAAGATCTTTAACAGAGCTATCAATCCCTGTATTGAGACAACCCATTTAATACAATTAAAAAAGAGAAACAAAGTCATGGTGGGATTCCATCCTATTTTAAAAATGTGTTTTCTAGAATTAAACTACTAAAAACATGCATGTACAAAATAGCTGTAAAAAAATTCCTCTGAATTGTAACAAGGGAGGTACAGGAAGACTTGACCAGATGTAGGTTATTCAGAGGACATGGAGTATGGAGCACGGACAAAGAACAAAGAACAGGGACAATTTCCTCCAGCACGTTGAGTAAAATGAGAAAAAGAATGCAAAGAAAAAGGGCACCTGGGTGGAACAGGAGCGTTAACCACCAGTATTTCCAAGTGAAAACTCAATTGGTCCGCACTCATACGGAGGGGCAAGCGCTACCAGGTCAGGGACAGTATATTTCCAGTGAAAATAAAATGGTGGTTGAAAGACTCCTTTTTCCGGCACTTTTTAATCTGGGGTCATGCAGGTTGGGGTCTCATGATGTGGCCCAGGACAGGTATAGTCAATGCCCAGTGAAAATAAAATGGTGGTTGAAAGACTCCTTTTTCCGGCACTTTTTAATCTGGGGTCATGCAGGTTTGGTGCTCATGATGTGCCCAGGACAGGGATAGTCAATGTCCGTGAAACTAAAATGGTGGTTGAAAGACTCCTTTTTCCGGCGCTTTTTAATCTGGGGTCTGCAGGTTTGGGCTCATGTTTGTGGCCCAGGACAGGTATAGTCAATGTCCAGTGAAACTAAATGGTGGTTCAAAGACACCTTTTCCCGGCACTTTTTAATTTGGGGGTCAAAGAGGTTTAAGGGTCATACGGGCGGTCCAGGACACGTATAGTCAAATGTCCAGTGAAACTAAAATGTTGTTTGAAAGACTCCTTTTTCGGCACTTTTTAACTGGGGTCAGGGCAGGTTTGGGGCTAAATGCTGGGGCCCATACAGATATAGTCAATGTCCAGTAAAACTAAAAATGGTGGTTGAAAGACTTCTTTTTCCGGCACTTTTTAATCTGTGGGTCAGACAGGTTTAATGGTAAATACTGTGGAAACGGACAGGTATAGTCAATGACCAGTTCAACTAAAAAGGGTTTGTTGAAAGACCCCTTTTTCCGGCACTTTTAATCTGGGGGTCATGCAGGTTTGGGGCTTATGTGTGTTCCGGACAGGGATATTCAATGTCCAGTTCAAGTGGGAATTATGGTTCAAATCTACATGCCTCTGGAAACTTTTTAATTTGTGGGTCATGCAGGTTTAAGGGTCATGCTGTGGTGCAAGACAGGGATATGAAATGGTGTGTGAGTTTTTTCTGTGGCTTTTATAACCTAAGTGTGTTGCTAAGATGTAGCAGTTTCCATTTGACTGTTGTGGATGTTAATTCCCTGCTTCTCCCAGCCCGTTTGAGTGTAAAAATGAAGGTTTTGTTCTACACCCATAGACTTTAATGGTCTCGATCATAATCTACCATCGAATATCTTGTCGATGATGGTCTACTATCGACCATCGACCGATGTCGATGGCCAAAGTAATCGCTCAACACTACTCCTCAACGGTCTTGGTATGCAGAGGCTTACCGCTCGCCAAAAAACCTCCCATGTCACTCTCCACATCAATTTCTGCAATAGCAGGGGGTGTCTTCCCCACCTCTTCGTTGCCAAGTAGCTGCTGATCTGTCCCCAAATTGTTCGTCCTCCGCTGTATAGTGGCGCTGAGCCACACCACCTAGTAGATCTCTTTGGGTGAGGGAACCGATGGGACCGTGGCCGGGGTTGAGGACAGGTGAGGGCCGTGACCCGCTCCTGGGCCATGCCAACTAAGGGTTGTGTTCTGACGTTCCCACCGACTCTTGGCTGGTGTTGTCAGATGTCATCTGGGAGGAAGTGGATGACCTAGTCAACCAATCAAGAACCATTTGGTTGCTGAACAACACACGGCCGCTAGATGACAGCGGCAGTTGTGGCCTCACCTAGTGACCCCCGCTGCGACGTCCCCTTGCTGTGCTGTGACCTGGGCCTGCTCCAGGAATGTTTGTGCCACTGCCACTCGCAGGTGAAGAGCCTGCCAACCTCTCTGTTTGCCCAATACTGTTTGGGTTTTAAAAATGTACAGACTCTGTTTTGATGAGATATCTGATATGATAAATACACAACCTGTATTTGATCCAAATGAAAACCCATAACAAGCTTGGTAACACCTTGGATATAAATTGCGCTCCACAAATGGCCAAGAAAAATTTACTTGTATGTGCCGTTTTTAAAAAACACTGTGTATTTTACTGAATATAAAAGCACAAACAGGCTTAATTAACCTTCGGATATGAATTATGCTACAGGCAAAATTTCTTCTTTGTCGGTGAAAAAGAACGTTTCTTTTACTAAGTACAACTGTAGAAAAATACTTAGTTGACCCTTGGATGTAAATTGCGCAAAAGAAATGTGCTACCACCAATTACCAGCTTTGTAGCGTGCTAAAACGGCGTGTATTTTACATAACACAACAACAGAAAAACTTGTAATTAACCTTCAGATATGAATTATGCTACAGGCAAAATTTCTTCTTTGGCGGTGAAAAAGAACGTTTCTTTTAGTGACCACAACAGCAGAACAATTGCTTAATTAACCTCTGGATCTAATTGCGCAAATAAAATGAGCAACCAAAAATTAAGTGGTATTTGGATTGTAAAAACACTGTTTCTTTAACTGAATACAACAGCAACAGGCTTAGATAACCCTTGGATATTCAATGTGCTCAAGAACTTAGCAGATAGCATTAAAATGTATATGCAGCTGAATTGGACGCACACTGGACTTCAGTTCCAATACCCCACAAAATCAGAATTAGAACGAAAGAGAAGCAGTCTCTGAGACAACCCCCCAAAAATTGCTGTATAAAAGTGAGTTCTTTAGTATGAGATAACATAAGCAGCAGCGGCGGCAACACTTTCCCTACACAGCACAGTGAGAGGAGTGTGAGTGACGAGCATGGCGCCGGACATATATAGTGCGGTGACGTCACAGAATCCCGCCGGTCTCTGATTGGCTTCATCTCTGCACATGTCATGTAGGCTACGCCTTTCTTCCTCCCAGACTTGTTGCCCCATGTAACGCCATGTGCTCGCAGCCATTTTATCAATCAAAAACACGCTTCGTTCCCGCGAATCACCCCAAACTTCGACTTCGTTCAGAATCGGGGTTTTCCTGAAATTCTAAATGAGTTCCACTTCGTTAGAATCAATTCGCCCATCTCTAACTACAACCCATCATTAGACAGGTTATTTCAATGTTACAGCTGATAATTTTGTATGGTATGGTGACACTATGACACTATGGTATGGTGACACTGCATGATGTTGATTCAGGACCGTGGTACTAACGTTAGGTCCCTGGTCACGCTTTACTTTCTGGCCACAGATTCGACATATAGCCATGTTCGCCTCCTCTGGTGTCTTAGCAAAAAACTGGCACACTGTCGAGTAGGTGATTTTCCCACCAAAGCACTGCACTGACTGACTGTTACCGTCGCTGACCCGGTGAGTCCCTGTGCCGCTACTTTCTGGGACCTGCAAAGTGGGTGGTCTAAATCATGGCCATTTGGCTCCCAACTTCGCACTGCTGCCACCATGCTGACTCCCGGCCACACTACCGACTTACGGGCTGCGCCACTGCCTGACATGCAAGCTGCTGCTCTCTTCTCCCTATGATAATGATGAAGCCCTTGTACACTGTTGATCTGGGTCAGCTCATAGCATCACATGGCTTTCAAAACCACCAGTATGCTGATGACACCCAACTTTACATCTCCGGCCCTGACATTAACTCTCTATTGTCCAAGATCCCAGATTATCTGTCGTCCAAAGCCTCCTTCTTCTCCTCCCGTCTCCTAAAACTTAATGTAGAGATAATGGAATGCTTCCAGGGCCGGGACAATGGGTAGTCGAGGGTAGGGCGCCACTTCATCCCAGGGAGAAAAGGGGGGAAGAAGGAGGCATGGAGTGGACTGAATTTTCCGTTTGGGGGGTTACTTTATGCCTTGTTTAACTAGGGCACCAGAATAACTTGTCCCAGCCTTGCCTGCTTTTCCCAACTCTCATGTGCGATCGGCTACATCGATTAGTATTTGCCTGTCACTGCCGTCCTACTCAACGGTGTCGCTGTACAAAGCCTGACCGCTCACAACATAACCCCCATTGCAACTCTCCTCATCACTATTTGCCCGCTTCTGCAAGAAGCAGCGGATGTCTTCCCCACCTCTTTGCTGCCCACTGTCCTCAAATAGTTGGTCCTCACTGTATAGTGGTGCAGAGGCCACAGCACATAGTAGTTCTCTGGCTGTGGGAAGCGAACGGGACAGAGGTGGGTTGAGGACAGGTGAGAGACTCTCACCCGCTCCCTGGCAATGGCAACAAGGGGTTGTGTGTGATAAACCCACCAACTCTTGGCTGGGGTTGTCAGATGTCATCTGGGAGAAAGTGTATGACCTAGTGTGTGGTCAACACATGGCAGGTAGATGACACCGGATGCTGTGGCCTCGCAGGGTGACTCCTGCTGTGACATCCCCGTCCTGTGCTGCAATCTGTGGCGGCTCCGGTAACCTACTACTGTGTTCTTTGACGCTATGGTAGGATCGTAGCCCTCAGCTTGTTTTTTTCCAGCTGTCGCTGCCATGACTTTATCAGGCTACATTCCCGCTTCAGTTTTTTGGTCAGTTTTGCCCTCTTATGTGCCCAGGGAATTTTATAGGGAAGTGATTCTAAGAGCGGCGGCAGTCATATACGTGTCATACTAAAACACAACATCGTATGAAGACCAAACCAAGCTCCCTCTGCATATTTAAACATGGCACAACGTTCTACAGCACCCTGCAGGCTCTGTGCAGCCTGGAAATATCTGTTTTTTAACGCGATTCATCCTGAAGTAATTCGGACCGTAACTAATTTTGTCGGAAAATTCGGCAAAGTCACCGAATTGAATTTTTGAGAAATTCGCCCATCTTTATCGTAGTGCCTTGCAGCACCATCACGAAGTTTTTCTGGAGCATATTTATATTATACTGTCCTGTATTGCGCTATTACACTATAGTGACTATATTTATAGAGAAACGTTGCTGATTAGCTGATTTGGATTCAGAAATGATTTTTTTCCCTTTAATATGAGGACAATTGGCTTCTGTCTCAAGGGGATGGGATAGGGTTGGGGGATCATTGGTACTCCTCTGGATCATCATTGCAGTACAACTGGCTCAAATGAATAGAAATATGTCTTTTTAAAGCCTTAGAAACTATGATACTAGGATAATAAATCATAGAATTGAACTCTGTTTATACTGTTTAGTTATGATATTTAAAAAATCATGCTACCTTGTGTTCAGAATAAACAAAACAATGTTGTGTTTTTTTTTCAGTGAATGCAACACTGAAATATATTATTGCACCACTGTATGTGACAGAAGGTTCAGTAAACATAATTGTCTGAACTACTTTTATCCACACTTGTATTTTTAAAAGGGAAAAAAAACAGAGTAAGGACAGTAGAAAGATCATGCTACTAGCTGAATGATGAGGACTAAAAAAGATGTACAATTTCACTGAAAATATATACCCACCTATGTCCAAAAGCTGAAACACAAACTTTCTGGTAGACATCTGATATAAAAATTTTCTTTATGACTGATCTGTATTTCTTCAAAAGAACAGAAAAAAAACACATTTATGAAATTTGGTGTTTAAAAGCCAAATTTTATGCACATAATATTATTCTAGAATGCACCTGATTTATGAACCCGCTCTACTGCGGGTCATAAATCAGGCGTATTCTAGCACGTGTACGAAATTTCGGGCTCAGGTATACCACCTTGAAAGTGATTTACCTGTTCCATCAGTAATGCACCTAGAAATGCCATAGCGAAGCTATAAATCTATAGCTTCGCTACGGTTCTATTGTGCCCCGCCTCCCACACGCCCCTCAAAATCAGGCGCATTATAAAGTACCGCAGGCACACTGTAATGTGCCTGATAATGGCGTGCGTGCTATTTAAAAATGTAGTAAATGGGGCTGCGTCTGATATCGGGCTAAAAAGACGTCATATAACTGCCGTTCCTACATGCCATATCCTAAAAAACAGATTTATGTTTGCAGTGTTGAGAGTCTAAAGGCCTTATGTCACACGCATAGTCAAAATGTCGGCCGTTAAAAGATTTGTGGCAGAATATGTGGCAAAATTTGTAATAAACCACTAGTGTTGAGCGATTATTATCGACAAAGTTGAAATCGGCACGGTTTTTATGTTGATCAGATTTTTTAGATCACGTGATAATTTAGGTTAAATTGTGCATTAATCTTATTAATATATGCGCTTTTTCTAGCGCCTTTCCTGTCATTTTGGCGGTAGCAATCAGGCTTAGAGAATAGAGCAGAGGTGAGCTGTGTGTGTGACGTCATGACTGGGATGTGTTATGGTTGCAATTGGCTGGAAAAACATCACATGACCTCGTTTTACATAGAACACCTTCCTAGTTCTTCCTCAGTGTGTGTCAGCAACTATAGAGTTAGGACGTGTGCTCTGCCTGTCCACACTGCTCAGCAAACAGCTCAGCGAAATTGTTCGTATTTGATTCACGAGAAAAGCTATACTTTTAGCTGTGAAAACATTAGAACAATTAGAACTAGATTAGAGATTTGCAGATTTTAGGTAGTTGGCTGAGAATTTTTGAAGGGTGCATCTAGCCTGTAAAGTCACGGGTGCGAGGGGGGGGGGGGGGGGACGGGAGGGGTGAAAATAGAAAACGCTTTTAAAGGGATAGTGGATATAGTGCAGCGAGATTGTTAGACCATTGCATGCAATGGATTTTTATTAACAGTTTTTCTGTTGAAATATTACTGTATGTGGACTAGACCGAACTGATTATTAGGATAAGATCTTTTCTAGCAACTGCAGGTTCTATTTGTTAGGTGCAAAACTCCACTTTTATTATCCGTATATATTTTCCAGATACGTGGTTTTTTCACTTTTGCCATTCCAGCTTTGTTGTTTAGAGGCTCCTTGCACTTTTAATTCAATTCAGCAATTATGTCGTCAACGCAGGTGTATTGTTAGGTGCAAATATACCGTTTATTAATCCGTATACATTTCAGATAACATGTGTTTTTTCACTTTTTGCCCAGTCAGCTTTATCTGATAGAGGCACCTTGCACTTAAATTTCATTACAGCAATTTTGTCTCGTCACCGCAGGTGTATTTTTTAGGTGCAAAAAATAACGTTTATTATCCGTTATACATTTAGATACTGATGTTTTTTTCACTTTTGCCCAGTCCAGCTGTTGTTGATAGAGGCAACTTGTCACTTAAATTTCAATACGAGCATTTTGTTGTCACGCAGGGTGTATTTTTAGGTGCAAAAAATACCGTTTTATTTTCCATCTACATTTCAGATAGGTGTTTTTTCACTTTTGCCAGTCAGCCTTTGTTGATAGATGACCATTGCACCTTAAATTTCGATACAGCAATTTTGTCGTCGCCGCAGGTGTATTTCTTAGGTGCATAAATACCGTGTATTCTCCTGTTATTACATTTCCGATACGTGTTTTTTCATTTTGCCCAGTCCAGCTTTCTTGATAGAGGCACTTGCAACTTAAATTTCAATACCAGCAATTTTGTTTTGATTGAGGATTTGAGAATAGCTTTGGATTTGCCGGTTTTAATAAGAGACTTTCCATAAACTCTTCCATAATCCTCTAAATTTTATCTTTTCAACATGGAGCGAAATGCAGGTGGTAAGCGAGCACAAAGAGGGGGTAGGAATGGAGGTAGAGGTCGAGAGAAGTGCTCCTTCCAGTGCTGGCGACAATACGCAAGCCATGTGAATTGTCCGGTAGCAGGACCGTCAGGCCTGTTCATCGCTGGGTCAGGGCCTGTGAATCTCAGTAAAGAACAGGCGTCGCCAATTTGTACTTCAGTGGTTAATGCAACTGGCATCCAGCTGTATTACCTCCTCGTCTCCCAGTCACGGCCACATTTTGTCGTCATCAGAATCCGTCCAAACATGAAGCGAAGGCACAGCCCAAATGTTCAACTGTGTACCCACCACTGTGGTTTACACTCCATTGTCTGAAGACCTCTTTGATGACAAAATGCAGTTGGGGTCAGAAGGCAATACCAAAACCAAGAGGCCAGAAGAGGAATGATTTTGTATGCTCTGACGCCCAGTTACTGATGCCATCAGAGGAGGAGAAGGAAGCGGTCAAATCGGCAAAAATCCCGGGCGGTCGGCAACGCCTTGCAGTCCCTCTTGCTTGTAGCTCGCAGCTCCTGGATGCAGAATGTCAGGGATCGACCAAGTCTCCTGTTCTTGTGATGATGATGACGACCATTGCGGATCAAACGTGTGAGTCTTTTCAGCAGAATTTGCTTGCCGAGCGCTTCATCACTGGATCGAGGTGGAAGACGGATAGGGTGTGTCAGTACGGGTCCGCCTCTCGAAACGGGAGAGGGTGGTCGCAGAAGTCCGCTTGATATTTGATTCCGCCAGCCTCGGTCAGCGGAAACCCCCGCTCCTGCTTATGTCGTCAAAGGTTCCTGGATCTGTTCAAGACTGGGCCTTCTTTTGAGCAAGCCTCTGATTCACCCAGCGATGTCATAGCCTCACCTTTGCCGTAACACGAAAAGTTGAGGCAAGAAATCTTAGGTGTTTAACCACCACCAACATGCTAGTCACCATCAGCGAATGCATGAGTTGAAAGGAGGATCACTTGGCCAAAAAAGGCCAGGATCTGACGCGGGCTTCCATAAACCTACTGTCACACCCTTTGTCTCCGCCCTCCTCCTCCTCCTACCACCACCAAGCGTTCCTCAGCTGCCATGTCTTCAGAGTCATGATCAGGGGATCAGGCTCCGCTTTCAGCCTCCACCATCGCTCCGAAGTACCTCCCAGCACCACCAGAGACCATCCTACCCTTCTCCTTCGCCAGTTTGATGACCTGCACGCACGTACAGCGGCTCAGTCTAGCAGCCAGGTACTGTCTTTCCAGGTTTTGGGAGCGAGAAACACTTTACCCAAACCTCCCAAAGCCAAACAGCCTGAATGTCGCCATTGCAGGCTTTTTGCCATTGAAATGTTGCCTTTCCGTCTGGTGGACACAGATGGGGTCCACCACATCATGGTCTTGCCTGGCCCCAATACCAGATGCGAGCAGCATTTCTTTGCAGAAAAAGCCGTCCCCTGCCCTGGCCGTAGCCAGTGTCATCTAAAATTTGAGCGTGTCGTCTGCATCTGTGTCCGGAAAGGTCCATCTTCACCACCGACACATGGACTAGTAAGCACGGCCAAGGTGCTATATCTCTGTGAAGCTCCCTGGGTGAGCAGGGTTGGAGTCTCTGGTGGTGACGGTGGCTCTCAGGCTCGGCGCACGCTTATTCAAAAAACTGCAGTGCTTCTTTCCCCCAAGGTCTCTGTTGCATAAGCTGCCTGAGAAACAGGCCGCGTGTTGAAAAATTAATCTGTCTTGGAGACCGTCACTCACCTCAGGTCAGGGGGGGAAAAAGGCTGTGGACGGCTCTCCGAACGAGATCCGAGCGTGGCTGAGTGACAAGAACCTTTGTGCCAGCAAGGTGGGTGTGCGGATAAGGGCAGAAATCTGTTGCCGCCCTTAAGAGTCGGTAGGCTGGAGCACATCCCTTGCCTGACACATGTCATGAAACCTCGTCGTCCAGAAATTTCTAAAGAGCTACCGGGTCTGGGACTGCCTGCGGCTGAGGAAGGCTCAAGGTATGAGTTCGCACTTCCGCCATCGTCCGCCTGGCTGCGTTGCAGCGTCCTGCTTGTCCTCCCCGTCAACCGTTCATTGTTGACGTGGCAAAAAGCTGGAATTCCACCTCACCAACATGCTTCAGCGATTGTGGCAGAGCGCTATTGCATTACGCGGTTCGAAGTGCACATGGCCTGACAAGTAGCGGTGCGGACCTCAGGGTGGGTGAGTCCACGAGAGTGGAGGCATGATGAAAGTGCTCTGCACATCCTTGCCAGTTTTAAAAGAAGCCACCAAATGGTCAAGTGCGGGACAATGCCTTTGTCAGCATGGACCATTGTGGTGATCTTAGATGTGGAACGATCGTTTTACACTCTGAAACTTCAGGTCCACCCAGCGACGGAGGAGGAGCTCGGACACAGATTGCGGAATCGGCGGCCTTTTCTCGCCCGTCGAATCCACAAGGCCCGGACAGTTTCTCATTTTTATCGGTCTTCATTAGGCAGTGGGTCGGGGTCCAGGGCTAGTGCAGGCGGCGCATTCAGATCTAGGGTGCATCATCTGAGGCAAGGTCAGGCTGTGTAGAAGCTGTGCCGGAGGAGGATGAGGAGGAGCTATTTCTAGGACCACCGACCGTACCGACGTCCCTGCCTTGGAAGTGGTTGGCGTGAATTTGAGGCGGAGGAGGAAGATGAGGAAGATCAGTTTGCTAGTGCCCCTAGACCCAAATGCTTGGGGAATCAAGGCTCCATCTCTCACATGAGTGCTTGAAATGCTACATTTTCCTCCATACATGTCCCGCATTAAGGCCATCTTAATGAACAACAGTTACTGGGTGGGCCACCCTCCTGGATCCCTGGTACAAAACAAAATCTCAGCCACTTTCCTTCCACCCACCCAATAAAGAGAGTAAATATTTTTTTTGCAGGGAATGGGAGGACCATTCGATTGATCAACTGGAAACATCTGTTGCGTCTGCGCACGTTCTTCTAATGTCACGGTGGAACAACATCAGCGACGTGACAGAGTAGAGTGACAAGTAGCCATAGCGGCAGCAGCAGCAAGGTGCAGAAGCACTAATGGGTGACCTCTGGCACAATTCGTTATTTTCACCTCACCCACGTTGCATGGCCAGGCACACATCCAAACACCACAGAGACCATCTTAAGATCATGGTGCAGAATATCCTGCGTCTCAACAACCGATGTTTTTGGTTGTGTTTCCGGAAACCATTTGACTTTGGGTTTTCCCAAATGGGGACGAACACCATGAGGTGTGTCCTGCTCTGCAGCCAGCGGTCATATCTGAGTGGACCTTCTGCCACAGCTGGAGGGTCATTACAGACCAATACGAACTGGCTTTCCACAGATTATTGTGGATCATTTGAGGGCTTTCATTCATGATGAATCAGGCATGGATCTCTTATGATGTTGTGGGCACAATTGCCGAGGTCACAAGATTAGTTGCCGGTCTACTTCACATTCTATTCAAACAGAAATGGTCCTCTTGAAACTTTTTTTTAAAAGATCATTTCTTACTGCAATTTTTAATTCTCAGTTGCCCAACAGTTCTTTTTGCAGGTTTTGCTGTGAGGAGATCTAAAAGACAGCAAGGTTTCAGAAAACACCGTTATTCCATTTATCACTTTATTCTTTAGAAGGTTTTCGCATTTGTCATGGTTTTGACGGTCCATTGTTGCTGTGTGATTACAGCTATAATTATGGTTCCTTGGAAACTGAAATGTAGGATTCTAAGTGGCATTTTCGCTTTTCACAATTTTGTAATAAGTGGCTGAGAAAGTCATTTTAGAATTTTTGGGGTCATGTTGCTGTGAGATACAGCTGTAATATTGGTCCTTTTTGGAACAGTAATGGTGGCTCTCCTAAGTGGCATTATCTCCCTCACAATTTTTAATAGTGGCTGAGAATCATTATTTATAATTTTTTGGGGTCATGTGCTGTGAAGATACAGCAATAATCATGGTCTTTGGATACAAAAATGTGGACTTTTAAGTTCATTTCTCCCTTCCACAATTTTCTATAACAGTGGCTGAGAAGTCATTTTTATAATTTTTTGGGTCAAGATGCTTTGAAATGTCAGCAATACTAAGGTCCTATTAATGATAATTTTTGTTTTTTAACAGGACATTTGTTTCATTCACAATATGTCAAAAGTGGACTCGAAGGGTATGTTTAGATTTTTGGGATATTTTTGTGTGACTTGCAGCTATTCTACAGGTCCTATTATAAAAAAAAAAATGTTGTTTCTATACAGGACATTTGTTTTCACCAATTGTCAAAAGTGGCTAAGGGTCATGTCTTGAATTTTGTGGGCATTTTGCTGTGGGGACATGCAGCTATTATACAGGTCTATTATAAAAAAAAAAATGTGTTGTTTATACAGACATATGTTTCTTCAAATTGTCCAAAGTGGCTCATGGGTCTTGTTTGAATTTTTAGGGCCCATTTTTGCTGGTGAAGGCAGCTAGAACTACAGGTTTTATTGTAAGAAATGTGGTTTTTAACAGACATTTGTTCTTCACAATTGTCAAGCGTTGGCTCAAGGGTGATGGTGCTGTCAAAACAGAATAAGGCGACGTCACTGTTTAATGGAAACACTATTGCAAAATGACTTGTTTTTGCAAGATCTTTAACATAGCTGGCAATCCCTGTATTGAAACAACCCATTTAATATCAATAAAAAATAGAGGGAAACAAAGGACATTGGTGATTTCCATCTATCTTTAAAATTATGTGTTTTCTAGAATGTAAAACTACTAAAAACTTGGTTTGTACAAATTAGCTGGTGAAAAAATTCCTCTGAATGTACAAGGGAGGTAAAGGAAGGACTCTTGGAACAGATGTAGGTTATTCAGAGGACTTGGTAGTATGGAGGCACGGACAGAGAACAAAGAACAGAGAAATTTCCTCAGCACGTTGAGTTAAAATGAGAAAAAGAATGCCAAGTAAAAAAAGGGGGGGGGGGGGGGGCGGGGGGGGGCCCCCCCAAAAAATAAAAAAATAACCTTGGGTGGAACAGGAGCGTTAGAGCACCAGTATTTCAAGGTGAAGCTCAATTGGTCCGCACTCTTACGGAGGGGCAAGCGCTACCCAGGTCTGCTGTTGTAACTGAGGAAGGATGGAGGTCTTACCTCACACTTCTGCTTCCGCTCTCTGCTTCAGACACGAGTGTTTTAGTTGTGCGTTATAAGGGATTTTACGTGTCTTAATAGATTGACGGACGCCAGCCTGGGGCTCTACCGCAACCCACTGGAAGTCTCGGGCCCTGGCAGCTGGGACCTCCGTGTGCGGTTAAAAGATGGCTGACAGCTAGCACTGGCTCTCAGTTAGGGGCAATCAGGAGAGCTTCAAATTTCTCATAAAAAAATCAGATTTTGAATATAGGGATTTTCTTTGAGGTTAAGTAGTGTCAAATGTGGATCAGGTCTGGACACAATATTGCAAAATTTTGAGGCTTAATTTTCTGGGGCTGAAGTCAATATGGGGTCGAATCATCTGGGATCTCCAGGAGAGGATGAGGCTTGTCCTATCACTGAAGAAGGATTTGGAGGAATAATTAAACCATTGAATTGATTTGCTGAAATCACTATCGAGCCAGGAGGGCAAATTCTTCTCAACTAACGAAGTGTTTTGGGGATGATGATTAGGACATTTTTTTTACTTATGGGGTGGTTTGTGGACAAATTAAAACTTTACACATTAAAAATTACCTTTAAAAACTGCAGGGGGGGTGTATGTTGTATGTTAGCACATTGAAAAAAAGCAAAATGATTTAATAATGTACAAAACTATTAAAATAAAACTTCCTAAATAAATTCAGTAAACAAATGGCTGTTACCAATAATTATAACTAAATGTCAGCCACTGTACAAAAAATAGCATAGTGCCACTTTGTGATGCTGTGGCGTCAAACAGGTTTAGGGGTCATCTGTGGTACAGGACAGGTATAGTAATGTCCAGTTCAACTAAAATGGTGGTTCAAGATCCTATTTCGGCCACTTTTAATCTGGGGGTATGCAGGGTTTGGGGCTCATGCTGTGGGCCCAGGTTCAGGGATAAGTTTATGTCCAGTTCAATATATTGGTGGTTCAAAGATCTCCTTTTCCCAGAAAAAAACATTTTAATATGTGGGTCAGACAGGTTTAATGTCATTTGCGGTACAGGACAGATATATTCATTGATCAGTTCACTAAAATGGTGGTTCAAAAAGACTCCTTTTCCAGGCACTTTTTAATCTGTGGGTCAGACAGTTTTTATGGTTTACTGTGGTACAGAAACAGGTAAGTCAATGTCCAGTTCAACTTAAAATGGGTGGTGAAAGACTCCTTTTTCCGGGACACTTTTTATCTGTGGGTTCAGACAGGTTTGGGGCTAATGATTTGGCCCTGGACTAGGAATATTGAATGTCCAGTGAAACTAAATGGTTGGTTGGAAAGGACTCCTTTTTCCGGCACTTTTTAATCTGGGGGTCATGCAGGTTTGGGCTCACTGCTGTGGCCCAGGACAGGGTTAGTCTAGGTCCTCAGTTCAACTAAAATGGTGTGGTTCAAAGACTCCTTTTCCCGACCAATTTAATTCTGTGGGTCAGACAGGTTTAAATGGTATTCTGCAGGTACCAGGACAGATATAGTCAATGTCCAGTTCAACTAAAATAGTGGTTCAAAGGGACTCCTTTTTCGGCACTTTTTAATATGTGGGTCACGGACAGGTTTAATGGTCTTTTGCGGTCCAGTGGGAACAGATAAAGTCAAATGTCCAGTTCAACATAAAATTGTGGTTCAAAAGAACCTTCTTTTTCCGGACACTTTTTAATCTGTGGGTCTGACAGGTTTAATGGTCATTACTGTGGTACAGGACAGATATAGCAATATAATATCCAAACATTTTGTCCATCAAACTTTTATTGGTTTATTTATTCATCCCACGGACTGTGCAACAATGCCTTGTAAAGCAACGCGTTTCGGACCTAGCAGGGTCCTTGTTTCAGCAGTTGATTTTCACATTTAAAATACAATACATTTTTACCTAATCTTAAAAAAGCACGTCATCATGTCAATGTTCATTGGTGTCAGCCAATTGAAAATTATATTTAGACATTTAAACTGTCTGTATTGTACTATTGGTTAAAATTGTTCCCCCTTTGTTAACAAGTACACATAGGTTAAACCTTTTTCCACCACAAGGGAAAAAGTCCCCTGTGTTGTAACAAGTTTTACTTTTTTTGTTGTTATTACTGATGCTAGTGTTGAGCGATTGCAATTGGTCTATCGAGATCGATCGATAGTCGTAGTCGGGCCGCTATCGAAAGGTTTTATCGATAGTGAGCATCGATTATGCCGGCGGATTTACCTTTTTTAAAAGTCTAGGGGAGAGCATAACACCTTGCATTATACACCCAATACAAGGATTGGAGAAGCATGAAAATTAACATCGCACAACAGGTCAAATGGATACGTCATACATCTTAGGCAACCACACTTAGGTTATAAAAGTCAAGAAAAAAAGTCCACAGACCATTTACTATCCCTGTCTTGTTACACCACCTGACGTAAAAACACTGATCACCCACAAATTAAAAGTGACCAGAAGGCAGTATGATTTGAACATCATGTTACTTGAATGGGACATTGAATATCCGTGTCTGGTACAGCAGCATGTGACCCAAACACCTGCATGACCCCACATTTAAAGTGTGCGCAAAAGGACGTCTTTCAAAACAACCATTTTAGTTTCAGCTGGAAATTGGGACTATACTGTCTGGGCCACAGCATGAGCCCCAAAAACTGCATGCCCCCACATTTAAAAAGTGCCGTGCTGGAAAAAAAAAGGAAGTCTTTCAACCTCCATTAGGTGTTCATGGACAGTGGACTATACCTGTCCTGGGCAACAGCATTGAGCCCAAACCTGCATGACCCCCACATTTAAAAAGTGCGGAAAAGGAGTCTTTCAACCACCTTTTTCAGTTTCATGGGACATTTACTATTACCTGTCTGGGCCACTGCATGAGCCCCAAAACATGCGATGACCCCACATTGAAAAATGTGCCGCCAAAAAAGGAGTCTTTTCAACACCATTTTAGTTTCACTGGACATTGACTTATACCTGTCCTGGGCCAAGATGAGCCCCAAACGCATGACCCCCACCATTTAAAAGTGCCGGCTTAATAAGGAGTCTTTCAACCACCATTTTAGTTTCACTGGACATTGACTATTACCTGTCTGGGGCCAAGCAGTGCCCATAACTGCATGACCCCCACATTTAAAAAGTGCGGAAAAAGGAGTCTTTCAACACCATTTAGTCTTCAATGGACATGCTATACCTGTCTGGGACAGACATGACCCCAGGGCCGGGGAGTTACAGGTGGGTGCGGTGAAAGCCCAGGCTGGCGTCCGTCATCTAATTAACACGCAGGTTAAATTGCCCTGATGACGCCCCCACAGCAACGAAAAAATGTCGTGCTGAAGCAGAGTGCGGAAGCGGAAGTGTGAGACTCCAGCCTTCCTCTGTACCACAGAGTAAATACCTGGGTATGCGCTTGCCCCACTCCGTATGAGTGTGTCGGACCAATGAGCTTCACTTGGGAAATACTGGTGGTTAACGCTCCTTGTACACCAGGTGCCCTTCTATCTTGGCATTCTTTTTCTCATTTTACTCACGTGCTGGAGGAACTGAAATGGTCTCTGTTACTTTGTTCTCTGTCATGTGTTCCATACTCATGTTCTCTGATAACCTACCTTTGGTCAATTTTCCTGTATCTCCCCTTGCTACAATTTCAGAGGAATTTTTTTAACAGTATTTTGTACATGCAAGTTTTTTAGTACTTTTAATTCTAGAAAAACACATTTTTAAAATAGGATGGAATCCCACCAGTCTTTGTTTCTTTTTTTTCATTGTATTAAATGGGTAGTCTCAATACTAGGGATTGATAGCTATGTTAAAGATCCTTGCAAAAAACAAGTCATTTTGCAATATGTGTCCATAAAGTGTCCTACCTATTCCTGTTTTGACAGCACCATCACCTTGAGCCACTCTTGACAATTCTTGTGCAGAAACAAATGTCTGTTAGAAACAACATTTTTTAGAATAGACCTGTAGTATAGCTGAATGTCACAGCAAAATGCCCAAAAATTTCAAAGCATGACCTTGAGCCACTTTGGTCAATTGTGAAGAAAAAATTTCTGTTAGAAACAACATTTTAGAATAGGGCCTGTAGTATAGATTGCATGTCACAGCAAAATGCCCCAAAAAAATTCAAAGCATGACCCTTGAGCCATATTTGGTAATTGTGAAGAACAAATGTTGTTAGAAACAACATTTTTAGAATAGGGACTGTAGTATAGCTGCATGTCACAGCAAAATGCCCCAAAAATTTCAAAGCACGCAACTGACCTTGAGCCACTTTGGTCAATTAGTGAAGAACAAAATGTCTGGTTAGAAACCAACATTTTTAGAATAGGACCTGTAGTTATAGGATGCATGTCACAGCAAAATGCCCCCCAAAAATTCAAAAGCATGACCCTTGAGGACACTTTGGTCAATTGTGATGTAACAAAATGTCTGTTAGAAACAACATTTTTTGAATTGGACCTGTAGTATAGCTGCATGTCACAGCAAAATGCCCCAAAAATTCAAAAGCATGACCCTTGAGCCACTTTGGTCAATTGTGAATGAACAAATTGTCTGTTAAAAACAACCATTTTTGAAGAGGACCTGTAGTATTGTGCATGGTCACAGCAAAATGCCCCCCCAAAATTCAAAGCCTGACCCTTGAAACTTGGTCATATGTGAAGAAACCAAATGTTGTTAGAATAAGAAACAACTTTTTTTTATAATAGGATCTGTAGTATTGCTGCCATTTTCAAAGCAGCATGACCCAAAAAATTATAAAAATGACTTCTCAGCACTGTTAAAATTGTTGAGGGAGAAATGCCACGTTGAAGCCAACCATTTCTATTCCAAAGGACCATATTATAGCTGTTATCTCACAGCAACATGACCCCAAAAAATATAAAATATGACTTATCAAGCCACTATTTAAAAATTGTGAGGGGAGAATGCCACTTAGAAAGTTACATTTTTGTTCCAAAGGACCATGATTATTGCTGTATCTTCATGCTAACATGACCTCATAACCATTGACAATGCAGGGAAAATTATTAAGATAAAGTGAGTAAATGAATACGGTGTTGTCATGAAACCTTGCTTGTCTTTTTACAGTCTCTCACAGCAAAACCATCTAAAATGAAAAACTGTTGGGAAAAGAGAATAAAAATTGACAGTAACGGAAATGATTCATTTTTAACAAAAAGTTTTCAAAGAGGAATTCTGTTTGAAAAAGGAAATGTGAAGTAGACGGCAACTAATCGGTGACCTCGCATTGGGGCACTACATCATCAGAGATCCATGCTGATTCATCTTTGTTGAAAAGTCAAAAGAATCCACATGATCTGTGGAAAGCGGATGGATGGACGTTTGTCTGTAAAGGACTCTACAGCTGTGCTGAAGGTCCGCCTCAGATATGACGGGCTGCTGGGCAGGAAACACCTCTATGGCGTGACGAGGCCAGTTACGGGCCATTCTGTCTCCCATTTTGGATACCCAGAAGTCTTATTGGTCCGGAACACATGCAAAAACATCTGATGTTTGAGACGCAGAGATAGTCGTTTGCCCTGATCTTAAGCTGATCTCTGTGTGTTGGAATGTGTTTGCCCTGAATTGCATGCGTTGGTGGTGGTAAACAAAGATTGCCAGAGGTCACCATTAGGCTTTGCCACTTGCCTGCTGCTGCCGCTACGCTAATTTGGCATCTACTGCTGTCACGTGCTGATGTTGTTCCACCGTGACATTTGGGGGGGGGGGGGGGGTGGTAACGTGAGCAGGGAGCAAGATGTCTCAGTTGATCAATCAGCAAGGTTCTCCATTTTCCTGATTTAAATTCTCTATTTGGGTGGTGGAAGGAAAGTGCTGATTTTTGTTTTTGTACGGGGATCAGTGGGTGGGCACCCGTAACTGTTGATTCATTTTGATGGCTTAATTGCGAGGATCATGTTGGAGGAAATGGAGCCATCCAAGCATCTCTTGTGAGAGAGGGAGCTTGTTTTCCATACCTTGGGTCGAGGGGCACTAGCAAACTGATTTCCTCATCTTTACCTCCTCTACTCAACAGTCGCGCCAACCTCTTTCAAGGCAGGGGACGTCGGGTTAAACATCGGGGTCTAGGAATCCTCTCCCTCTCCTCCTTCCGCTGCCTCGGCACAGTCTTCAACACAGGCCCTGGCTTGCCTGAGATGATGCACCCTGAGAGCTGATGCGCCCACCTTGCACTAGCTCTTGGACCCGAACATGCCTAATGAAGACCGATGAAATTGTGAAACTGTCGGGCATTGTGGATTGACGGAGAGAAAGGGCTCCGTGTCGCATCTGTGACCGTCTCCTCCTCCGTCGCTGGCGGGACCTGTTGGTTTCAGAGGTGTCCAACGATCGTTCCAGTAACTAAGATCACCACAATGCTCATGGCTGAAAGGGCATTGTCCTCTGCCACCCACTGGACCATTGTGGTGGCTTTTTCAAAACTGGCAAAGGAATGGTGCAGAGCTCTGTTCAATGGGGCCTCTCACTTTTGGTGGTTCAACACCAGAGGTCCGTACCGTGCTTGTCAGGCCAGTGGGGTTGTCACTTCGTTACTGCGTAATGGCATTGCGCTGCTTGCCACAATCGCTGGAAGCATGTGGAGGGTGGGAATTCCAGAGTGTTGCCACGTCAACAATGAGACGGTTTTGACAGGGGAGGTCGAGTGACGCGAACGCAGCCAGGCGGGAATGACAGCAGGGTTTTTGCGAAACGGCGGAAGTGCGAACTCAGACCTCGAGCCTTCTTCAGCAGGCATTCCAGACCCGGGTAAGCTCTTTAGAAATTTTGGACGACAAGGTTTCATGACATGTGCCAGGAAGGGATGTGCTCCAGCCTACTGTTCTTAAGGGCGAAAGAGATTTCGCCGTTATGCACACCATCCTTGCCTGGCACAAGGTTCTTGTCACCAGCCAGCGGCTCGGTCTCGTTGCTTAGAGCGTCCACCAGCTGCCTTGACCTGTGTGTGGACGGTTCAAGGAGATGATTAACTTTTAACATGGCCTGGTGTCTCTGGGCACGTGATGCACCAGAGACCTTGGGGGAAGAGCCCCTGCACCTCCTGCAGTTTTGAAGAGCAGTGCGCCGAGCCTGAGAGCCACGTCACCCAGGAGACATCTCCAACCAGCTACCCAGTGAGCTGTCACTGAGATATAGCGGCCTTGGGCCGTGCTTTCTAGTCCATGTGCGGTGGTGAGATGAACGGCTTGGTGGTGGCGGAGGAGTAGGCGGGGAGGACAGAGGGTTTGTGACAGTGGTTGGAGGCCGGGCGTCGGTTGGCTCTTTTTTGGCAAGTGGTCCCTCCATTTCAACTCATGCAATGTGCATGTGAACTAGACATGTTGGTGGTGGTTAACACTAGTTCTTGCCTCTACTTATGCGTTTACGGCAAAAGGCGGCATATGACATAGCTGGTTGATTCAGAGGATTGCTCAAAGAGGCTCAGGTTGAGAGGTCCTGGACTTTTGGACGGCGATATAAGGAGGAGGGGGTTTGCGCGACCGTGGGGTGGCGAATTCTTATCAGGGATTCTGCGACCGCCTCTCCCTTTTTGTGGCGGGACCTGTATTGACACTACCCTTCGTCTTCCTCCTCAGGTCCACTGATGAAGCGCTCGCAAGCAAAATTCTGCGGAAAAGACAGGATGGATCCGCAATGTCGTCTCATAAGCTCATCAACACAGGTTGAATTGGTCGTCTGACTTTCTGCATCCAGAAGCTGCGGGTCAAGCAAGGGGCACTTCGCAGGCGTTGCGACCGCACGGGATTTTTGCCGATTGACCGGATTCCTTCAACCTCCTTGGTGGCATCAGTATCTGGGCGTCAGAGCAGACTAAATATCCTCTTGATCTTTTAAACATTGCCTTCTATCCTGACCCCAACCGCATTTTTTTTTGTCATCAAAACGAGGTCTTCAGACAAATGGATTATCCACAGTGTTGGGTACAGACGTTGACATTTGGGCTGCTTCATGTTTGGAGGATGCTGATGGATGCTGATGAGCATTTGTCGGCCGTGGACTGGAGAGGACGAGGAGGTAAGACTGCTAGTGCAGGTTGCATTTACCATTGAAGGACAGATTGGCGCGATAGTTCGTTACTTAGATTCACAGGGCCCTGACCCAGCGATGACAGGCATGACGGGTCCTGCATTGACGATCGCTGGCATGCGTGTTGTCGCCATCACTGGAAGGAGCACCTTCTTAGTACCTTACCTCATGTGCTTCCCCCCTCTTTGTCGCTTACCCACCTGGCATTGCTCCATGTCCTAGAAATATAAAAATTGAGAAGGTATGGAATAGTTTTGGAATGTCTCTTATTAAAGACGGCAAATCCACAGCTATCTCATAATCTCTAATCAAAAAAAATTGTGATTTCAAATTTAACTGCAAGGTGTCTATCAACAATCTGGACTGGCAAAATTCCAAAAAAACACGCTATCTGTTATGTTTTGGTATAAATAAATGGTATTTTTTTGCACCTTTCAATTCACGGTGGTTGAATATTTGAATTGCTGTTTAAGATTTTACGTAGATGCTGCGTCAATTGAACAGTACTGGGTGCGCAAAAGTCAAAAAAAACAAGTTAACTGTTATTGTTTTTTTTTTCGTATAATACAACGGTATTTTTGCAACCTTTCAATTACTGTGGTGCAATATAGAATTGCTGTTTTATAGGATTTAGTTGATGCTGCGTCAATGAACTGTACTGGCGTGCGCCAAAAGTCAAAAAAACTGTAACTGTTATGTTTTGATTTAAATAAACTGTATTTTTTGCACTTTCAATTCACTGTGGTGAATATAGATTGCTGTTTTAAGATTACGTTAGATGCTGCGTCAGATATGAACTGATACTGGGTGAGCAAAAGTCAAAAAAACGTAACAGTTATGTTTGATATAAATAAACGGGTATTTTTTGCACCTTTCAATTACCTGTGGTGAGTTATAGAATTGCTGTTTTATGATTTACGTAGATGCTGCGTCAATGAACGTATGGAGTGCGCAAAAGTCAAAAAAACAGGTACTGTTATGTTTGATTATAATAAACTGTATTTTTTGCACCTTTCATGTCACCTTTGGTGTGATTTATAGAATTTGCTGTTTTAAGATTTACGTAGATGCTGCGTCAATGAACAGTACTGTGGTGCGCCAAAATTCAAAAAAGTAACTCTTATGTTTTGATATAATAAACGGTATTTATTTTTTGCACCTTTCAATTCACCTGTGGTGAATATAGAATTGCTTTTTAAGGGATTTACGTTGATGCTGGTCAATGAACAGTATGGTGCGCAAAAGTCAAAAAACACGTTAACTGTATGTTTGATATAATTAATACTGTTTTTTTGCACCTTTCAATTTCACCTGTGGTGAATTTTAGAATTGCTGTTTTAAGATTTACGTAGATGCTGCGTCCAATGAACAAGTACTGGGTGCGCACAAAGTCAAAAAACACGTATCTGTTATTTTTTGATATAATAACGGTTATTTTTTGCACCTTTCATTTCTCCTGTTGTGAATATATAATTGCTGTTTTATGATTTACGTTGATGCTGCATCGTCAATGAAACGTACTGGGTGAGCAAAAGTCAATAACACGTAAATGTTATGTTTTGATATATATAAAACTGTATTTTTTGCACATTTCAATTCCATGTGGGTGAATATAGAATTGCTGTTTTAAGATTTACGTAGATGCTGCGTCAATGAACAGTACTGGAGGGCGCCAAAAGTCTAAAAAACACTTAACTGTTTTGTTTTCTTATGTTACACTGTATTTTTGACCTTTCAATTAACCTGTGGTGAATATAGAAGTGCTGTTTTCAGATTTTAGTAGATCTGCGGCAATGACAGTACTGAGGTGCGCAAAAAGTACAAAAACACCACGTTAACTTGTTATGTTTTGATATAATAAACGGTATTTTTGCACCTTTCAATTCAACTGTGGTGATATAGAATTGCTGTTTTTATGATTACGTAGATGCTGCTGCGTTAATTGAACAGTATGGGTGAGCAAAAGTCAAAAACAGCGTAAACTGTTATGTTTTGATATAATAAACTGTTTTTTTTGACCTTTCAATTCACTCCTGTGGTGAAATTATTAGAATTGCGTGTCTTTAAGATTTAACGTAGAGTGCCTGCTTGTCAATGAACTGTACTGGGTGCGCAAAAGTCAAAAAACCACGTATGTATGTTTTATATAATACACGGTATTTTTTGCACTCTTTCAATTCACTTGTGGGTGATATAGAATTGCTGTTTTAAGAGATTTACGTAGATGCCTGCGTCAGATGATCAGTTACTGGGTGCGGCAAAAGTCAAAAAAAAACGTAAGTTTTATGTTTTGATATATTAAACTGTATTTTTTGCACCTTTCAATTCACTGTGGTGAATATAGAATTGTGTTTTAGATTTACGTAGGATGCTGCGTCAATGAACAGTACTGGGTTTTAGGCAAAAGTCAAAAAACACGTAAACTGTTTGTGTGATATAATATACTGTATTTTTTGCACCTTTCAATTCACCTGTGGTGAATTATAGAATTGCTGTTTTAAGATTTACGTAGATGCTGCGTCACTGAACAGTATGGGTGAGCAAAAGTCAAAACACGTAACATGTTATGTTTTGATATGTTAAACTGTATTTTTTGCACCTTTCAATTCACCTGTGGTGAATATAGAAGTGCTGTTTTAAGATTTTTACGTAAGAATGCTGGTTCAATGAACAGTAATGGGTGCCAACAAAGTCAAAAAACAAGTAACTGTTATGTTTGATATAATACGGTATTTTTGTGCACTTTCAATTCACTGTGGTGAATATTAGAAGTGCTGTTTTATGATTTCGGTAGTGCTGCGTCAATGAACAGTATGGGTGGCAAAAGTCATAAAACAGTAACTGTTATGTTTGATATAATACAACGTATTTTTTGCACCTCTTTTCAATTAACCTGTGGTGAATATAGAATTGCTGTTTAAGATTTTACGTAGATGCTGCGTCAATGACACGTACTGGGTGCGCAAAAGTCAAAAAAACACGTAACTGTTTGTTTTTGATATAATAAACTGTATTTCTTTGCACCTTTCACTATTCACCTGTGGTGAATATAGGAATTGCTGTTTTAAGATTTACGTAGATGCTGCCGTCAATGAACAGTATGGGTTGCGCAAAAGTCAAAAACACGTTATCTGTGATGTTTTCGTACGATACACGGTATTCTTGGCAACAACAACTGGCTGTGTGCTGAATACAAGATGCGTGGATTGTAATTTAAAGTGCAAGGTTGAAATATAAACAGTCACAGGTGTATATGGGTTAAAATTGAACACTATCTGAAAATGTATACTGATAATAAAAGGTGGAGTTTTGCAGCTAACAAAGAGACCTGCGTTACTAGAACTGGATGTTTATCCATATACTATGTTCAGCACTGCCCAAATATCCAGGAAATACTTTCAATAGCAAACTGTTTTAATAACAAAAGATAATCCCACTACAATACTCTACACTAAGTCTTGGTGAACTTGATCCAATGTTTTTATAGATAGAGCTTGTCTGTGTTCGACCGCGTGGGCACTCCCCCCCCGGCTCCTCGGCCGTGACTTTTACAGCGGTAGATGCTGCTTTATAAATTCTCTAGCTAACTACATAAAATGTTTAAAATCCCTCTAATCTAACTAAATTGGAACGGTTCACAGCTAATAGCAGTGGCTTTTTGTGCAAGAAATAGAACTACTTCGCTGCGCTGTGTGGCCACAGGCAGAGAGCAACGTCCTTTCCTATGAGACGCTGGAGACATGAGGCTGAAACAGGAAACGCCTGTTCTATGTAAACGTGGAAGGTTCATTGTGATTTTTCCAGCCAATCGCAACCATACACATCCAGTCATGACGTCGCACACACATCTCAACTGCCTATTCTATAATATGATTTGATGGCCGCCATAATTAAGGAAGCGCCGAAAAAGGCGGTTCTTAATAGATGCATGCTAGATTTTAACATTAATATCGAATGATCTGGAATTTCGACTCACCATAAAAACCTTGCCTATTTCAAAACTATGTCGAATAAAAATCGTCAACACTCTGATGTATAAGCTTGGAGATTTTTCATAGTAGGGACATCCCTCGTTTAGAAACACATTTATGCCATTCCTCCACCATACTGTTTCAGGATATCATCCTGTCGTTAATTCTGTTAAATTTTTTTAAAAAGATCTTTCTTACATCTTCAAAGTTCTCACTATAGCTGGTGCAGAATACTGCACGTGCTTTCTCTTCCTTTTCTACATTCTCTTGTCGATTTACTAATGCATATTGTGTCATACCATTCACTTTTATCAAAGGCTTTGCTTTATAATGCTGGGGAATATCCCCCGGGCCAATAATCCTCCCATCAATGACTTTTTTTTCCTTTTGAAAATCAGTATCTAATGTGCATGCTCTCCTCGCTCTTATATATTCTCCTACAGGGATTGCTGCTACTGTGGTTCGCCAGGGTGACATAATCGTTGCCTGTAATGTAGACAAAGTATTGCCACTGTCTCGGTTTTCTGTATAGTTTGTATTGATTTTTACCCATCTCCAGGGAACCCTCCAGTTCTAAATCAAGAAACATCATTTTACTCGAATCGCTAGTAAATGTGAATTTCAAGTTATATAGATTATTATTAAGATAATCCACAAATTTGGGTATGGACGCTAGATTGTGACCCCATATAAACAAGAGGTCATCGATGTAGCGCCCATACCATAATCACTGCATCACCAAAAGGGTTTGTGGACCATACAAGACCTGTTGTCCCACCATGCCATGTATACATTGGCCAATTGTAGGGGAAAGCAGAAGCACCCATAGGGGCTCCCATCAGCTGCAAGAAGAAAGAACCATCAAATTTAAAATAATTATGCTCTAATAAAAAATTAGTACTTTGTATAATGAAAATTTTTAGTTCCTCTCCATATTCCCTATTCAAATTCAGGAAATATTCTATCGCTACAATTGCCAAAGGGTGTGGTATATTTGAATATAAATTAAGTTGTGATAACTGAACCAATGGCATTTCGAATCCCATTCCATATCTTGAAAGGCTTTTAGCACACTGGTACTATCCCTAATATAGCCCGGAAGGCGTTGAACTATAGGCTGGAGACAATCATCTATCCATCCACTTAGTTTCTCAGTTAAGGAGCCATTACTGGATATAATGGGGCGAAGTTTGGGGGGAAAAATATTTTTATGGGTTTTGGGAATCCCATAAAATAAAAAAAAATTTTTTTTTTTTGGGGTTGTTGGATTTTTTCTCATAGGATACGTTTTCTGTTTTTTTGGTTAACAACCTTACCTACCCCTTCTTCTAAAGTTTTTCCAATTTGATCTGAAAAATTTGTGTGGGATCTGTTCAAAACTACGGTATGTACTCGTATCATTCAAAGTTTCCATAGCTAATTTCTTAAATAATTATATCGTCCAACACTACTATTTGACCCCCCTTGTTTGATTATTAGACTATCGTTCTTCTTCAACTCAAACAACGCCTTTCTTTCTGCGAATTATGTTTAAGTATTCTTTTACTTGGCATGGGACTTTTTAGGTTCTATCGATTCTCTATAATAATTTTTCCACTGGGGGGGCAAGGTCTCTTCCATAGCTATCTTGAATGCACTCTTCCAGTTGCCGGGACTCTAGCTTGGAGAGCATATACTGTGGGTTTGAATATCTTATGACTGACACTCAAACCATCACATTCCTCTCCCTCATCTCCTCTCAATCTATAAATCCTTTTAGTTTTCAAAGACCTCGGCCACTAAACGCTAGACCATCATATTCATTGTAGGTAATTACTTCCCCATATACCGGGCGATTATTCCTTGGCTTCAGCATAATTCTCTCTTTATTATGGAAAATATATTTTTTACTGTTAAGGAGTTAGAAAAACGATTACATAAAGATGGTTTCAAACAAGTCCAAATATTTTGCTGGGGGCAAAAATTTAAGCCCTTATTTTAAGACTGGCTATTTGGTCTCTATTAAGGTTAGTTAGGCGTCCTTTCCACTAGATTGTCTGTGGTTATATTTTCGTCTGGCAGAGCCTTCCCTTTTTGCTTTTTGATTCATGCTTACGTTTCCCTTTTCCTTCGTCATTTTTATGGATTGTTCATTGGGTGTCTTTTGTGCGCTTCTGGCTGTTAGAGTTTTCCTCATATTAGGCTACATCGAAATATGAATCTATTGACTCTGATCTCTTGTCAGATACATCCTTGTCGGAAAATTCACACTGCGATTCGGTGTGCGGTATCTTCGTCTCCTCTTAGGGGGGGGGGGGGATTTAAAAGGGATTTTTTTTTTTCTAGGATGTTGTGATTTTCTTGATGCCAGGTTATAAATCTGCTCTTCTGGGTAGTCCTCCAGATCCGTTGATTATTTCCTTGTTTTATTGATCTTTAATCAGATTTCTAATTTTTATATGTTTCCTTTCTCTTTCTCTTGTAAAATAGTCTATTCGGGATCTGTGACAAAAAACATCCGACCTGGGTTTGTTATATTTTAATTCGTCCTCAATAAGTCAAACTTATTGCTTTCAAACTGTACAATTAAATTCATTAATTTCAGGGAACAGTCCGTTAAAACTGAGTTCCATTCATCCAGAAATTCTTTAGTATATACAATTTTCAATGTTGTTTTGGTTTGCATATTGCGCAAGCCAGTTATTAACTGTGGCTCCCCCGCTTATCTGTTAGCCGCTGCATATCCCTGATGCATATATAAGATCCCTCCATATATACTGAAGGACGCGGTGTGAATTAACCCATAGACTAGTGTTGATTTTAATACACGTATCAAGCCCAAGTGGTATTGCAAAGTTTCATTATGGATCGTGAAGCCAAATTAGAACAGGTGTTCCGTGATCCGGAGGTAACCCCCGGGGAAAAGGAGGACATTCGCAACATTTTTAAAAAACCAGAGAAAAAAAAAAAAAGGATTTAAAAGGGTCTGGGGGGCCTTTAATTTTTTTAAAAAAAATGTTTAAATTGATTAAAAATTTAAAATTTTAAAACCCCTGTAAAATGGGGGCAAAATTGTTTTATTTTTGGGACATTATTTTAAAAACAGGGGCCTAAAAAATTACGGCCCGGGGGCCGCTTTTGGGGGGCCCCTGGGGGATTTTTACCCGGGCCCGCCGGCCCCTGCAGCCCCGGCGGTGGCAGGGGCCCAGAGCCCGCAGTCTTCTGAGTTGCGTGGGGCTCTAAAAGCGGGCCCCTGCGTCACGCGGGCCTCACATCCCCCTTGTCACCGGCCAAAAGCACCTCCCACATGATGGGATGGCGTGGGCGATACAGGTTTTTATGAAAACCACTGCAACCCAGGGGGACGGGCCAGGGGCCACTTCGGGGGGGGGGAACACTCTGCAGCGCAAGGGGTGCCTGAGGGGGGGGACCCCCTTACAAAAAAATGGGGGTGTCTGGAGGGGGGCGAGGGCGGACACTGTGCTTTTTATCCCAAAAAATGTCCCCCTCTGCCCTCACAGACACCTCCCATTTAATTGAAGTGTCCCCCCCTCGGGCCCACCTCCCGTCCGCTAAAGGGATTGTCCACCACCCCCAGTGCCCCCGGGGCCGCCCCCCGACCCTTTTGGGTCCTAAGTCAATAACGATGGAAAACCGACTTAGGACCTTACGATGGGTTGGATGGAAAGCGGCGCCGGGGCTAACTGAAATGTGCGTCCCCCGGACCAATACAGATCGATGCTTCTGCGGAGAGCGGGGGCTCCCCGTTTCGGGAAAGAGATCGGGTGAGGGGGCCGGGAAAGGTTTCCCTTTTCACCAAAACCCCCACCCGGGGGGTTTTTCCAGCTTTCATCCGCTGCGGCGGGGTGGTGACGTCACGCCGCCCAAAGAAGAAGGGGGGGAAAGCAGCAATAGCGGCGGGGGGGCCCGGGTTTAAGTGGTGATGTACTTTTTTTTTTTTAATTATCTCTACGCCTGTTTGGGGGGCCTAATTTCCCAAAGTCTGCTGGGGGACCAAAAATTGTCCCTACACCTGCTGGGGGGCCAAATTCTCCCTACGTCTGCGGGGGGCCTTTAATTTTTTCCTAGTCTGCGGGGGGGCCTAATCTACCTACAAAATTTCGGGGGGCCCAAATTTCTACCTACAGACCTCGGGGGCCCTAAATCTCCCTACAGCCTGCGGGGGGCCCAAAATCTCCCTTTCAGACCTGCGGGGGGGGGGGGGCCCTAAATCTACCTACGACTTGTTTGGGGGCCCTAAATTCAATAAAAAAAATTGGGGAAACACTGAAATTGTTCGCCCCCACAAAGTAAAATTTTTTTTTTTAAAAAATTTATATTCCGGCCCTCCGAGGGTTTCCTGAGGGACCGTAAAACGGGCCCCCCTTTGGTCAAAAAAGTTTGAGGCCCCCTGACCCTAGAATAAAACCCAAAATTTTCTTTTTCACATAATTTTTTGTTAAACTAATTAGTTTTTTTTGGCAAAAAAATTTAATGGAAATGAGAAAAGGAATACATTGTTTAAACACTTGACTTTTATAGGGAAAATTTTTACAATTTAAAATATACCTAAAAAAAAAAAAAAATACTGCTAGCATAAAATTTAAGGGATTTCTTTCCCTTTTTAAAAAAATTTGTTTAAAAAGGGTTACTTTTTTGGCCCTAACCCAATGAACTTGGGACTTGATGACGTGCTTTTTAAGTTTTGGTATAAATGTTTTTTTTTTAAATTTTTGGGGAATACGTGTGAACAAGGACCCTGCTATTCCAAAAACTTTTTGTTGGGGGTTTAAAAAGGCTTTGTTGAACTGCCCCTTGGGGATGAATATAAAACCCAAAAAAAGGTGGAATGGGGAAAAAAAGCGGGGATTCCATGTTTGGATTTTTTGCTATTTTTTACTTTGCTGGCAGCTTTTTCCCAGGCGCCCCATTTTCCCATCCAGGGAGAGACCGGGGGTTCCTCAAAAGGGTGATGGGAAAGGAGGATGGGAACAAAACACAAGTGGCTTACAAGGGGAAGCGGGCCCCCCGAGATTTGTTTTTGTTTGCAATGACTGAAATATTTAAAATTTCCGTTTCCAACTAAAAGGGTTGGTTAAAAAGACCCAAATTTCTGCATTTTTTAAAAATTAGGGGGGGTAAAGCGGGTTTTGGGGCTCATTTTGGGGCCCCGGGGGACGGGAAAAGGGAAAAAAGTCCATTTAAAACAAAAAATTTTGGTTTTCAAAGACCCCTTTTTCCCCAACTTTTTAATCTGTGGGTCAGACAGGTTTAATGGTCTTTTACTGTGGTACAGAACAGGTAAGTAAATTTCCCATTCAACTAAAATGGTGGTGAAAGACTCCTTTTTCGGCATTTTTTAATCTGGGGGTCAGACAGGTTTTAATGGTCTTTCTGCGGTCCAGGACAGGAAATTTAAATTTTAAAAGTTAACAAAATGGGGGTTTCAAAGACTCCTTTTTTAAAAGGCACTTTTTAAAATCGGGGATCAATGGATTAAGATTTAAAGCTGTGTTCCAGGACGGGGATATTAAAAAGTCCAGTTCAAGTAAAAGGGATGGTTTAAAAATCTATGCCTTCTGGCATTTTTAAATTTTGGGTGGGTCATGCAGGTTTAAAAGGTCAGGTTTGTGGTGCAAGACGGGGATAGTAAATTGGTGTGTGACTTTTTTTCTGGGCTTTTAAAAACATAAGTGTGTTGCCTAAGATTAGCACGAAATCCATTTGACTGGGGGTGGATGTTAATTCCAGTTTCTCCAGAACCTGTTTGGGTGTAAAAAGGGGAAGGTGTTGTTCCTCCCCTTTGGACTTTAATGGTCATCGGGGGAAATTTTCAAATTATCGATAGGGGTTGGGAGCGTTTAAATTTGGTTTTCGACTTTGGGGGTTTGGGGTCGATAGTCGGCCCCCATCGATAAGGTTTTTTTCGATAGTGGGAAAATCTCCGATGACCATTAAAGTCTATGGGAGAGAAACCCAACACCTTCATTCCCACCACCCAAACGGGGTTTGGAGAACCCGGGAAAATTTAACAGCCACAAATAAAAGGGATACCTGTTTACATCTTAGGCACAACATTTTGGGCTATAAAAGCCACAGAAAAAAAGTACACACCATTCACTATCCCTGTCTTGAACCACAAGATGCCCCTTTAAACCCTGCTTCACCCACAAATTAAAAAAGTGCCAAAAGGGCAGTATTTTTTTTAAAACCATCATTTTACTTGAAGGGAAACATTGAAACCCCTGTCCTGGAACGCAGCTTTGGCCCCCTTTAAAAACCTGCAGGGGCCCCAAAAATTTTAAAAAAGGGTGCCAGAAGGCAGTATTGTTTAACCATCATTTTATTTGAACTGGACTTTTACAAACCCTGTCCTGGACTGCAGCATGCCCCTTTTTAACCTGTCTGACCCCAGATTAAAAAGTGCCGAAAAAGGATTTCTTTCAACCACCTTTTTAGTTGAATTTGGACTTTGACTAGAACTGCCCGGGGACCGCATATGCCCCCTTAAAAACCTGTTGACCCAAAGATTAAAAAGTGCCAGAAAAAGGGAAAGTCTTTCAACCACCATTTTAGTTTTCATGGACATTGACTTTTACCGTCCTGTGCCACAGCATGCCCCGGGGCCGGATTTAAACAGGGGGTTTGGCTTTGAGAGCCCAGGCGGGCGTCCTTCATCTATTAAACGCGGGTTTTAAAAATTTGCCCGATGACGCAGCAACAAAAAACTGCGTGCTGAAGCAGAGTGGGGGAAGGGGGAAGTTTTTGAAAACTCCAGCCTTCCTCATTTACACAGTCAAGACCTGGGTTTGCGCTTGCCCCTCCGTATGAGTGCGGAC
Source organism: Phyllomedusa bahiana (assembly GCA_025379985.1). Classification (NCBI taxonomy): domain Eukaryota; kingdom Metazoa; phylum Chordata; class Amphibia; order Anura; family Hylidae; genus Phyllomedusa; species Phyllomedusa bahiana. The sequence goes on along the minus strand of JAODAL010024768.1, from coordinate 12,759 downwards.
CAATTGGTTTTCATTTGGAAAATACGGGTCCCTTAAACGCTCCTGTTCCCCCATTTTCCCTTTTTTTTGGCATTCTTTTTCTCTTTTTTTTTAAAAACTAAACGTGCTGGAGGAAATGGTCTCTGACTTTTTTCTCTGTCCTGCTCCATACCCCATGCCCCTCTGAATAACCTCCCATTTTGGTCAAGTTTTCCTGTACCCCTTTGTACAATTCAGAGGTTTTTTTTTAAAAGCTATTTTGTACATGCAAGTTTTTTAATTTATTTTTAATTCTGGGAAAACCTTTTTAAAATGGGATGGAATCCCCCCATGCCCTTTGTTTCTTTTTTTTTAATTTAAAATTTTAAAGGGGGTTGCCCTCAATACGGGGATTGATAGTTTGGGTTAAAGATCTTGCAAAAAAAAAAGTCTTTTGCAATATGTGTCCTTTAAACAGCGCCCCCACCAATTCCTTTTTTCCTGACGCACCATCACCCTTGAGCCACTCTTGACAATTGTAAAGGGAAAAAATGTCTGTTAAAAAAACAAAAATTTTTTTAAAAATTTGGACCTTTAGTTTAGTTGCTTTCCCACAGCAAAATCCCCAAAAAAATTTCCAAAACATAAACCCGGGAGCCACTTTGGAAAATTTTGTGAAGAACAAATGTCTTTTTAAAAACCCAACATTTTTTTGTAATAGAACCTGTAAAATTGGGCTGATGTCACAAAAAAATTTGCCCCCAAAATTCAAAACCTGACCCATGACCATTTTTTGGAAAATTTTGTAAAGAAAAAATTTTGGTCTATTAGAAACAACTTTTTTAAAATTTGGCCCTGTGAATTGCTGCATTTCAAACCCGCATGCCCCAAAAAAAAATTAAAAATATGACTTCTCAGCCACTGTTAAAAATTGTGAGGGGAATGCCACTTAGAAGCCCATTTCTTTTCCCAAAAGGGCCCCTTTAAATTTTTGCGTATCTCACAGCAACCTGCCCCAAAAAAATTTTAAATATGACTTCTCAGCCACTGTTTTAAAAAATTTTGAGGGGAACATGACCCCCAAAACCATTGGGCATTTCGGGAAAAAATTTTAAAATTGGTGAGTAAATGGGAAAATGGGTTTTTTCATTAAAACCTTTGGGGTCCCTTTTTAAAATTCCTCACAGCCCAAAAACCAAACAAAAAAAAACTGTTGGGAACTAAGAATAAAAATTGGCCCTAAGAAATGATCATTTTAAAAAAAAAGTTTTTCCCAAAAGGGGCCATTTCTGTTTTAAGAGGAATGTGAAGGGGACCGGGAACTAATCAGGGGACCTCGGGCCCAAATTTGGGGGGGCCCAAAACATCAGAGATCCATTTGATTCATTGATGAAAGTCAAAAATTCCCATTATCTGTGGAAAAACCCGGGTGGGGGTTTGTCCCGTTTAAAGACTCCCCCGGCTGTGCTGAAGGTCCGTCAAAATATGCGCTGGGGTTTCTTTTTAGGACAACACCCCTTTTGGCGTGGCGAGGGCCGCTGGGCCATTCGTAATTTTGGTTTTCCCAGAATTCTATTGGGTTTCCGGGGAAAACATACAAAAAAAAATCGGGTTGAACGCAGATAGTCTTTTTCACCCCTGATCTTAAGTGGGTCTCTGTGTGTTGTAGTGTGCCCCCCCGCATTGCATGCTTTGGTGAGTTTGGGAAATAAAGATTGCCAGAGGTCACCCATTTGGCTTCTGCCACCTTTCCCCGTGCTGCTGCTGCCTACGGCTACTTTGGGACCTAACTGCTGTCACGTCGCTGGCTTGTTTTTCCCCCGTGAATTTGAAGAACGTTAAGCAGACGCCAACAGGGTTTTCTCCATTTTATCAATCACAAGGTCTCCATTTTTTCCCGTTTTTTCTCTTTATTTGGGTTTGGGGGGAAGGGAAAATGCTGAGTTTTTTTTGTAAAGGGGATCCCCGGGGGTTGGCCCCCCCCAGTAACTGTTGTTCTTTTTTTAGGCCTTTAAAGCCGGGGGATCATGTTGGGGGGAAATGGGCATCCAAGCACTCATGTGAGAATGGAGCCTTGAGTTCCCAAGCCCCTGGGTTGAGGGGCACTTGCAAATATCTTCCGCAAACTTTTCCTCAAATTCACGCCCCAAACCCCTTGCCAAATCAGGGGCGTCGGTTTCTAGGGAAAACCCCTTTCCCCCTTTCCCCCGTTCCTTTCCGGGACAGCTTCAAAACAAACCCTTTACTTGCTCAGAGGGTGCACCCTGAGAGCTGGGGCCTTGCCCCCCCTAAGCTCTGGACCTTGAACCACTGGGCCCAATGAAGACCGGGTAAAAAATTTAGAACTGTCGGGGGCCTTTTGGATTTGACGGAGAGAAAGGGGTCCGTGCGAGGATCATGGGTTTTGGGGAAAATTTGGGGATCCAAACACTCTGTGAGAGAAGGAGCCTTGATTAAAAACAAACCCTTTGCGAGGGGCACTACAAACTGATCTTCCTAAACTTCCCCCTCCCCTCAAATTCACCCCCAATCTCTTTCCCAAGGGAGGGACGTCCCGGGAAAAATCGGTGTCTTTGGGTTTCCTCCCCCCCCGCGCCTCTGGCCCCAGCTTCAAACCCGCCCTGACTTCCTGAGATGATGCACCCCCGAGAGTGGGGGCGCCACCTTGCACTAGCTCTGGACCCCCAACCCTGCCTAATGAAGGGGCCGTTTAAATTGTGAAAACTGTCGGGCCTTGTGGAATTTTATGGGGAGAAAGGCTCCAGTCTGCATCTGGGCCCCTCTCCTCCTCCGTCGCTGGCGGGGCCTGTTGTTTTTAAGGTCCAACGTTTGTTCCAGAACAAAAAAAATTTTACCACAATGCTTTATTCCGGGCAAGGGCATTTTTTCCCCACTGACCCTTTTGGTGGTTCTTTTAAAACTGGCAAGGGAAAGGTGGGAGAGCTCCCTTTTACCTGCCTCCACTCCGGGGTCAACACCCCGAGGTCCCGGGACCGCTGCTTGTCAGGCCATGTGTCACTTTGTACTGCGTTTAATTTGGGATTTTCGCTGCTTTTCCCCCAATTTGCTGGGGGCATGTGGAGGGGGGGAAAATTTCCCGCCCTGGGTTTCCCCGGCGTCAACCCAAAGAGACGGTTACGGGGAGCCCAGCTGACGCCTTTTCCAAAGCAGCCCGGGGGGGACGAAGCCCAAATGTGACGGCGGGAAATGCGAACTCCGAAACCCCGAGCCTTCCCCAGCAGGCAAGGGCCGAAACCCGGTTTGCTCTTTAAAAATTTTTGGACGAAAAGGTTATGACATGTGCCCGGGAAGGGGGTTCTCCAGCCTACCGATTTTAAGGGGGGGCCCGCAGGGTTTCGCCCTTTTTCGCATACCACCTTGCCTGGCACAAGGTTTTTTGTCACCCAGCCCGGCTCGGGTCTTTATTGGGGGGGGAAAACCTCCACAGCTCCTGCCTGTGTGTGGGCGGTCCCCCAAAACAGAAATTTAAATTTTTAAAATGGCTTGGTTTTTCTGGGGGACGTGATGCCACCCCAAAGGGCCTTGGGGGGGGAAAAAGGCCCCCGCACCATCCCTGCGGGTTTTTTAAAACGTGCGCCGAAAAACCTGGGGGAAACCACCCCTCCCCCCAAGACCCTTCCCCCAGCTTCCCAGTGGTGTCACAGAATATTTGCGGCCTTTGGCCCTGCTTACTATCCATTTTTTCGGTGGTTTTAGATGGACTTTTCGGGTACAGATGCAGACAACGCGCTTGAAATTTTAGATGACATGTGGCTGGCCAAAGGGGAGGGACGGCCCTTTTTGGCAAAGAAAAGCCTGCTTTTGGGATCTGGTATTGGGGGCAGGGGAAGGGCCCTGACGTGGCGGAACCCAACTGTGGCCCCCAGATGGAAAGGCAACATTTCTAAGGCCAAAAACCCGGCAATGCCGACATTCCCGGGTTTTGGCTTTGGGATGGTTTGGGTTTAAAATGTTTTTTTCTGCTTTCCCCAAAACCCGGAAACAGAAGGCTGGCTGCTAGACTGGCCAGTGAAAGGCGTGCAAAGGGCGTCAAAATGGCGGGGAAAGGGGAAGGGGTTTGGTTTGGGTTTTTTGGTGGTTTGGTGGTACTCGGGCGCGGTGGGGGCTGAAGGGAGGCTGATCCTGTATGACTCTGAGGACATGGGGGAGGAGGGAAAGCTTTTGGGGGTGGCGGAGGAGGAGGAGGCGGGGGGGACAGAGAGTGTGACGTTGGGTTTGGGGGGCCCGGGTCGGTCTTGGCCTTTTTTTGGCCCAAATGTTTTCCCCCATTTCCCAAATCATGCATTGCTGCATGTGAAATAGGAAAATGTTGGTTGGGGGTTAACCACTTAAGGTTTTTGCCTCTACTTTTGCGTTTACGGCCCCAAAGGGGGGGCATATGCATCGCTGGGTGAATCAGAGGTTGCCAAAAAAGGGCCCCGGCTTGAGAGGTCCTGGACCCTTTTTTACGGCGATAACGAGGGGGCGGGGTTTGGCTGACCGTGGCTGGCGGAATCATATCAGTGGGTTCGCGACCGCCCTCTCCCTTTTTTTTGGCGGGACCCGTATTGACACTACCCCCTCGTCTTTCCCCCACGCCACCCGATGGGAAACGCTCGCAAGCAAATTTTTGCGGAAAAGGGCCATGATGGATCCCCCAAAGTCGTCATCATCATCAACAACACAGGTGACTTTGGGCGTCCGGGTTTCTGCATCCAGAAGCTGCGGGCTACAAGCAAGGGGGGCCTGGGAAAAGGTTGCCGACCGCCCGGGATTTTTTCCGATGACCGGCTTTTCCCTTTTCCCCTCTGATGGCATCAGTAATGGGGTCAGAGCAACAAAACATCCTCTTTTATCTTTTTTAAAAAAGCCTTCTGACCCCCAAACCCCATTTTGTCAACAAAGGGTTTTTTCAGGAAAAATGGATTATCCACAGTTTGGGGGGGTACACGGAAATTTTAAAATTTGGGCTGCCCTTTAAGTTGGGCGGATGCGATGTTTTTTGGGGGACGAATTTGGGGGCCGTGACTGGGAGGCCCGGGGGGTAAGATGCTGGGTGCAGGTTGCCCTTAAAACCCCTAAAAGACAGATTTTGGGGGCCCCTGTTCGTTTTCTGAATTCACAGGGCCCGGGGCCCAGCGATGACAGGCCCCGACAGTCCTGCAACTGACATCCCTGGCATTTATGTTGTAGCCAGCACTGGAAGGGAGCACCTTTCCCCTGTACCCCCATGTGCAACCCCCCCCTTTGCTGTTACCCCTGCATTTCGCTCCATGTTCAGAAATATAAAAATTTAAAGGTATGGAATAGTTTTGGAAAGTCATTAAAAAGACGGCAAATCACAGCTATTCTCAAATCCCTCTAATCAAAACAAAATTGCTGTATTCAAATTTAACTGCAAGGTGTCTCTATCAACAAATCTGGACTGGGCAAAAGTGCAAAAAACACTTATCTGTTATGTTTTCGTATAATCACGGTATTTTTTGCACCTTTCAATTCACCTGTGGTGACTATAAAATTGCTGTTTTTCTGATTTACTTTGCAAGCTGCGTAAATGAACAAAGCTGTAGTGCGCCAAAGTCAAAAAAACACGTATCTGTTATGTTTTCGGTATAATACACGTATTTTTTGCACCTTTCAATTCACCTGTGGTGACTATAAAATTGCCGTTTTCAGATTTACGTGCAAGCTGCGTCAATGAACAAAGCTGTAGTGAGCCAAAGTCAAAAAACACGTATCTGAAATGTATTCAGATAATAAAAGGTATTTTTTTGCACCTATCAATTAACCAGTGGTAACTAAACAATTGCTGGATTCAAATTAATGCAAGGTGGCTATATCAACAAATCTGGACTGGGCAAAAGTGCAAAAAACACGTATCGTAATGTATTCGATAATACAAGGTATTTTTGCACCTATCAATTTTTTTGGTGACACACAAAATTGGCTGTTTTGAAATTTAACTGCAAAGTAAAAATCTATCAACAAAGCTTGGCCTGCGCCAAATGAAAAAACACGTATTTTGGAAATGTATTCGGATATAAAAAGGTTTTTTTTTTGGCCCCTTTATCAATTCACCTGTGGTGACTAAAAATTGCAGAATTCAACTTTTTAAGTGCAAGGTGCCTCAACGAACAAAGCTGTAGTGCGCCAAAGTCAAAAAACACGTATCTGAAATTTATTCGAATATTACAAGGTATTTTTGGCACCTATCAACCTGTGCTTACTTGCTGGATTCTAATTTAAGTACAAGGTGGATATATCAACAAAGGTGGAATGGGCAAAATTGAAAATGAACACCTATCTGAAATGTAAAACTGATAATAAAAGGGGAGTTTTTGCACCTAAAAAAAGAGACCTGCAGTTACTAGAAAAGAAGAAATCCAAAGTTCAGGCTGCCCAATACCAGGAAATATTTCAATAGTAAAACTGTTAATAATAAAGCTATTGCAATTTGTCTACACTAAGTCTTGGTGAACTTTATCCATTTTTTTTTATAGAGCTTGTCTGTGTTCGCCCGGGCCCCCCCCCCCCCCCCCCCCCCCCCCCCGCTCCCCTCCGTGACTTTACAGCGGTAGATGCTCCTTTAAATTCTCTACCTAACTATAAAAAAATCTTCCAATCTCTAAATCAAAAATAAATGTGGGGGATCACAGCTAGTAGTAAGGTTTCTCTGTGAAGAAATATAATAATTTCGCTGAGCTGTTTTGGGCACAAGCAGAGCGCACGTCCTTCTGCTCAAGAACGCTGAGAGACACTGAGGCTGAACAGGAAATGCTATTCTATGTAAAACGAGGTCATGTATTTTTCAGCCAATCGCAACCATACACATCCCAGTCATGACGTCGCACACACATCTCACCCTGCTCTATTCTGCAATCTGATTTGCTGGCCGCCAAAATTACAGGAAGTCCCGAAAATGGCGCGATCTTAATAGATGACGCACAGATTTTAACCTAAATTATCGCATGATCTAAAAAATCCGATCACCATAAAAACTGTGCCGATTTCAACTTTGTCGATAATAATCGCTCAACACTAATTATCGACTATCGGATATCGTCTTGATAATTGCCGATATTGACTATCGACCCGATGACGATAGTCAATGTAATCGCTCATCACTATAAACCACATCTGTCTACGTGTCTAACAATCTAACTACATCTAACTATATTCTGATACATTTCCTTTGACTACATCAAATTAATAATAGCAATTTAAGGTCAGTTAATATCTTACAAAATTCATTGTTCATTTTTATGCTTCTCTAAAATTAAAAGAATATATAAAATCTATTATTTACAAATTTTGGCACCTATTTTCTTGTCTTTTCTCATATTTTAGTTTTTTATGTCATTTACTTAAGGAAAAACTACTAAAAATAATATAAAAAGAAACATTTTGATAAACAAGAGAGACTGAAAGGGATATTCCAGGATCACTAAAGTTACAGATGTAGCAGAGTCTAGCTTGACCGTGATATCTTGGCTTTTCGTGTTATCTGCTCTCATCTGTAAACAAACGCCATCGAAAAGCATTGAGAAAGTAGAGATAACACTGTGCCATGATATCATGGTGCATTGTTCTTTTTAGTTCTGCTACATCTGTATTTGTGAAGTTTAAGCAAGACAAATTAATACATTTTCTAATTATATGTCCGTTGCTTCTATGACCAACAGTGGAGTTGATTCTTTGGGCACACCCTACAGCTATTGTGCATGCCTCATACTTTTCCTCTTGCTTTTTTAAATCACAAATTTGCTCTTACAATCTTACAATTTGGATTGTCAGAGCAAATTTGGGATTTATGTGATTGAGTGTCAATGTAGACTCCAATATGTGGGGAGAACTACTCAGTCTTTACATATGCGCTTAAATGAACACCAAGCTTGCATCAAAAAAGTGGGTTAAGCAAAAGTGTAGCCAAACACTTTAAGGAATACCATGACCAGGATTTCTCAAAATTAAAAATTCAACATATAGACCAGATACCTTACGATACTAACCATACATTTCAGCTATTCCAAAGAAGGGAGACATACTGGATGTATACGTTACAAACTATTAACCCCAAAGGTTTCAAGGAACTAGGGGAATTAATATATTAACCCTAGACTCCCCTCTTCTTAATATTCGAGTTTTTATTTAATTTTTATGCCCATAGTTTTAGATTTTTAGTACCAGTGGCAGTGCACTATTTTTATGTGATGTTTTGCTATTTACCTTTTTATTACATTGTATATGTTTTTACGTTGTACACTTCCAATACTATATTAGTTTTCAGGTCGCTAAGATGTCTCGTTGTATGGGTGCTCACTTTGGGCTCTTAAGCATATGTCGATTTTGACATACGCTCTGCTCGGCATATATATAATCCGATCAGTTGCGCTTTTTGGCATAAATTTTAAAAGACCAATGCGCCGGTAGGCTGTCTTCAGTATTATTTTATGTATCACCAGTATTTGCATTTATGTGACCTTTAATGTGCCTTTCTCCATAAACTGCAATGAAGACAGTAGCTCGAGATTTGATTGGTCCACCATAACCCATTGAATTATAACTTTGAAGTAAATCCCTCTTCAATTGGGCAGTTCATTTTTCCCTCGTTAGACACACCAATCATATTCTGAGCACCTTACTCCATAGACTGTAATAGTATCTCTTACCCACTTAGACTTTGTCATTCTTATAGGAATAGACAGGCTGGAGTAGCTCATCCCCCTATTGGTTATTTTAATTTTCCCCCTCCAATCACCTTCTAGTACAATACTTCTCATGGAACTGACTTTCTCTTGGCTGATTTTTCCTCATAGAATTTAATGACTCCAGAGTAGCTCCTCATCCTATTGAGGAAAACAAATTTCCCACGCTTTTTAGACCAATGACTCTTTTTCTTTATTCTAAGCCATGACTTTTGAATTATCCCGCCTTCTACCGGATTGGCTGTTCTTCTTATAGATGTGTTTCACATAGTTTGTAACTGTTTTAACGACTGGTGTATCCAATCGATGCCGACTTTCTCCTTTAAATTTGTGATGTGTTTCCCGATTTTACTGTAACCCTTTCTTATCTGAAGAAGTGGCAGGAGGGCACAAAACGCGTGTGTTTTATGTATGGAAAGGGTAATACTCTTTTCATTGTTTTAATGGAATAAAAACCTTTATTAATATATCCTCGGGATCCACAAGGTTTTTTCTTCCTCGAATCGAGCGCTGGGTCCATTTTTTTCCTTCTTCATCTTACAGTAAGGAGGTAAACAGATACCCACAGCATGTAGGTATATAGTCCCCCAGAAGGTAGGTAGGTATATATGGCTTCTCTCAGTAGGTAGGTATACAGGCACCCCCAGATGGTAGGTAGGTATATAGGGCTCCTCCATTAAAAATAAAAACAAATAATACTGACCTCTCGCCCGTGAACACTTCTCTCTTCTGGTAAGTGTCCAGTGCGGGTAGCCTGTGCTTGAATCCAACTCCTAGCATCTGCCGGGACACAAGCTCCCTGCTCTATCATAGTTTTTCATTTGTATGCATACAATTGAGATAATCCGCTTTGTAGAAAGAAAAGGCATGTGGTCTTTTTACCAAACCTGTGAAACAAAGGGATAGTAGCTGGTCCCCACCTCGTTTCACATTTTTGTCATATTATGGGCATGGTGATTGACAATTGCCATGGAGACCAGCATACAGTAGCAATGCTTGCACAAAAGGACATCAGAAGATCAGTGATACAAGTCCCCCATGGGGAAAAGTTAAAAAAGTGAAACAATAAAAACAAGTACACCTCCCTTTACAAACACCAATCACCACGAAAAAGATAAAAAATAAATAAAGTACACACATTTGGTGTTGCCACATGCGTAACAACCTACCCTATAAATATATCATGATAATTATCTCACAGAAAAATAAGATACTCGTCTGGGATCCACAGCTCACAGAAGAAGAACCCCCAAAAAATGAATAAAACTACAAAATTTTATTAATATACATTAAAAACGCCCTGATATAAAAATTGTGCAATAAACCTTCCCTATACGGTCACATACCAAAGTATAGAAAACACCTAGAAACAATAACCTAAATAAAGAAGCAAGAGAGGAATATACAGCATCAGAAGCACATGTATCAAACGTATGGCCAGTATATGGCCTAGTAAATGTCTGTAACTCACGGTTCTGCAGAGTACACTGATCCATATAACAGCTGTTGCGAGAAGAAAGGGGGTAAAAAAAAAAAAAAACTTCCACAACACTGTGAAGATACCTAAATAGTGTCACTATGCTGAACCTATCCGACAGGGGGGGCACCTGCCCCAAAAGGGGCGACCCCGCCTATCCAAAGGCTGTCCCTCAATCTAAATAGAAAAGAAAAACAAGCAGTGAAATAGATAAAATACACTGCTTATTGGACAGAGAAATTCTCAATGTCCACAAAAAATGTCCCGACGCGTTTCCCCAGTAAAAAAAGAAAACTGGTTCATCAGAGGACCAAAAATAACGTACATAACCACCAAATAAGGTGGTGATGAATACTGGTAGCCGATAGAGATGATACAAAGACTATACTTACCACACAAAACAAGAGCTCCTTTATACCAAGAAACCCTTCCCCCTTACACACTTAGCCAATAAGCAACAGTTATTTCAAATATAAACACTAATTAACCTACCACAAAAAGCTCAATGCAAACCAGCAGGCTGAATACGCCACCAGTAAACAAAAACAGAAACCACGGGCACCATGCAAGCCCACAGCACTTGGTATTCCCAAGTGGTCTCCCATCCAAGTACTAGCCAGGCCCAACCTTGCTTAGCTTCCAAGATCAGACGAGTACGGCCATCAAGATGCTATTCACACTACAAATGCATCTTGCACTCCATCAGTACAGGTTACCGTAAATCGCGCGACAGTCAATGCACACACGTCAGTGCACTAAGTATCGAATACCGCACAATAAACCATATGCACGCGCTAAATGTTGCCCGTACTACACATGTATAATACACAGCATCCTAACTGGCATAAATTACTGGAAGTAGCGCAAAAAATAATGCACATGCAAAAAATACAAAAAATACCGCAAGTGCATTACAGAAAATAAACTACCAGCCAAAGGGGAAGGTTTCCCTAACTAAAATAAAAATTAAATAGATAATTAGTTATTAGACACTGGATACAGAATGATAGAAAACATTTTATAGAAAAATAGGGATGAACTTCAAAAACACGAAGCGATAGTCCCAAACCAGCCAATTTGAAATAAGATCCAAAACAGAGTTTAACAGTTCCGCCCAAAAAAAAAAAAAGTTTTTTCTGCTATATCATAAAAAACATCCAAAATTAAGAGATTCATTCAAACCCAAAGGGGACATATTATGTAACCTAAAAATCCATTCCGATTCTTTTCTCAAAATCCTAATATCCCAATTGCCACCTCTCGGAGATTTGCGTATGACCTCAATAACTGTGAACCTCAAGGCCTTAGGGTCACCATTATGGATATCATTGACATGGCGAGCTATAGGTTTATCCCTTCCATGTCTAATATCTGCAAGATGTTCACCTATCCTTCTTCTAAACTGTCTCCTAGTCTTGCCCACATAGGCAAGTGGACAGGAGCATGTGCATAAATAAACCAGACCCTGAGTTTTACAATTTGCAAAGTCCTTTTGTTTGTAAGATTGACCGGTATGCTATGCATACCGGGCACGCTATGCAGTTATCGCCGCATTTAAACGTACCCAATGGATGACGATCAAGCCACGTCCCTGGAGTTTTTATAGGAGTATACAAACTGTGAACCAACCGATCACGTAAGGATCTTCCATTTCTGAACGTAATTGAAGGAGAATGAGGTAAAATATCCTTCAAATCTGAATCGCTCAGCAGAATATCCCAATGCTTCATGATACTCCATCTAGCGGCCACATGTCCCTGATCGAAGTCCTCCACTATTCTAGCTATTTGACCAACTTTCTCACAAGGAATATTAGATGTCAATATTCTAGATCTATTATATTTGGATACTTCATTAAAAGCATCCTGAATAACTTGCATAGGATAACCCCGATCATGAAAGCGTCTTTTAAGGTCCTTAGTCTGAAAAAAATAATCGCCATCCCTAGAGCAGTTTCTCCGAATTCGTAGAAACTGACCCTTCGGGATCCCTCTTTGCAAACCAGCCGGATGAAAACTCTCCCAGCGTAGCAAGCTGTTAGTTGCTGTGTCCTTTTTGAATGTTTTAGTATGTAAAATACCTCTCTTATCTTTTAATATAAACAAATCTAGAAAGGGAAGAGAATGTTCATCAATAGAAGATGTAAATCGCATACCAATATCGTTCACATTTAACTTGTCGACAAAACAATTAAAGTCCTGTATTGAACCATTCCAAAGAATGATAATATCGTCTATATACCTAGCCCACATCAAGATGTTATTAGTGTGGGGTAGGTTTTCCTCAACAAACACTATAGTTTCCTCCCACCAGCCCAGGTAGAGATTTGCATACGTCGGGGCACAGGGACTACCCATGGCTGTCCCCCTGAGCTGGTGTTGGATTTTCCCATTGAAGAGAAAATAATTATGATTCAATACAAACCAAATCAGTTGTTTAATTAAAACATCATGTGCTTGATATTGTAGGCCTCTAGTAGATAGGAAATATTCAATCACTCGTATCCCACAATCATGTGGGATACTGCTTATAAAGACTCATCATTTAGGCTAGTTTCTTTTTACTATTAAACAGTTATGCCCTCATCTTTCTTAGAAGAACTGGGGTGCCTTAATAAAA
>JAODAL010024767.1:0-59908 GCA_025379985.1 Phyllomedusa bahiana | reverse complement strand
AGGGGGCACGCCAACTATATGAAACGCTGAAGAGACGAGGCGAACAAAGGGGCTGTTCTATGTTAAAACGAGGTCATGTGATTTTTCCAGAAAATCGCAACCATACACATCCCAGTCATGACGTCGCACACACATCTCACCCTGCTCTATTCTGTAAGCTGATTGGCTGGCCGCCAAAATGTCAGGAAGCGCCGAAAATGGCGCGATATTAATAGATTATGCGCAGATTTTTAACTAAATTATCGCGTGATCGAAAAAATCCGATTACCATAAAAACCGTGCCGATTTCAACTTTGTCGATAAAAATCGCTCAACACTATTCATATTCATTTTAATAATGCTGTGGGCTCTATGGCTAGCCCTCCCTCCCACAGTTTGACCTCACAAGTTCCCCATTGAAGATTCTCTCCTACGGCTCACAGCTAGCCATTCAATCCACCACGTTACAATGGGAGCGTGCAAAAACATGGGAGCATGCAAGAACTCCAGTATCTTCAAATGCCATTGCATCTAGTTGCATCCGCTTCGCACTAAATCAGCGCCGCAAGCAGAAACAATAAATCTCTACATACATGAGTACATACATGAATAGTCCCTTGCAAAAGCAATATACATGCATCCCTAATTTGTTAAATAGAAACCGTGGCCTCACGTGATGAATATCTGTCATCATTACAGGACCCAGGGAAAATGAGGAAAAACGTAGAGGCAAAGGGGAGAGGAGAGGGGAGGGGGGAAGGGGCGCGAGGGAGATGGAAGGGAGGGGGAAAAAAAAACACAAAAACAAACAAAAACCATATATGAACTCTGATGATTCCATAGTCATATATTCAACTGTGCTATATCCACTTGACCGTACTTAATCACATATATCATGTTTCTTCAAAAATCATTATATAGGGAATCAGCAAGATCAAATAAATGCCGAAAATGAAAAGCCTTCATTTAGGCCTTTAGGTTTCAATGTATTGAGTCTGTGTATCCATCTTGCCTCTTCCTGCAACAAAACCACATCCAAATCGCCCTTTCTTTCCCCTAGCTTTTTCACACATATGCCCCAAAATTTCAGCACCTCTATTTCGCCATTATGTACTTCCAAAATGTGTCTTGCTAGGGGAGTGTCACCTCTAGTTTTAATAGTACTCAGATGTTTCGAGATCCGACAACGAAACTCCTGTATGGTTTTTCCCACATAGATCTTGGGGCAGGTACACATAGCCCCATAAATCACCCCTCTGGTTTTACAGTTGATGAATTGTCTTATCTCAAATCTTCTCTTATCAATGGGATTAACAAAATATTTAGTTTTCCATATGAATGGACAGAATGAACAGTTGCCACAGGGATATGAGCCTACCACCGGAGACTGCAACCATGTTTTTTTGCCATCTCCCTCAAAATAACTATGTAAAAATTCATCCCTAAGATTTGCCTCTACATTTTTCCTCATTTTCCCTGTGTCATGTAATGATTAAAGATATTCATCATGAGAGGCCACGGTTTATATAAAACAAAATAGGGTTGCAAGTATATTTCTTTTGCAAGGGACTATTCATGTATGTACTCATGTATGTAGAGATTTATTGTTTCTGCTTGCGGCGCTGATTTAATGCGAAGCGGATGCAACTAGATACAATGGCATTTGAAGTTACTGGAATTCTTGCATGCTCCCATGTTTTTGCACGCTCCCATTGTAACGTGGTGGATTCAATGGCTAGCTGTGAGCCGTAGGAGAGAATCTTCAATGGGGAACTTGGGAGGTCAAACTGTAGGAGGGAGGGAGGACTAGCCATAGAGCCCACAGCATTATTAAAACGAATATGAATATTACATGTAAAAGAGAAGTGGTTTATGAATATAGTCTTGAAGACAATACTATATTGTTTAATGGGGCCTGCAGCTCTATTGGAATGAATATGCATATTACATATATAGGAAGTGCTTTATGGGAAGATAATATGACAGTGGTCTATTGTACAGTGGAGTTTAGATTCCCAATGAATATGCATATTAGATATTGAAGAGAAGGGCTTATGGGAATTAGATAAAGATGGCAGTGTGCTGTGTAATGTGACACCTTAGTCTGCTTAGTTCATTCTAGGTGAGGCACGCAGTTGCAATAATATGAGAGAAGTGAGACGGAAGCCCATCACAGTCAGGGCTGAGGTGTCTGTTGGTGCAGTGCATTGGCACGGACAGTACGTTAAGAAGGGGCACAAGCCCGTTATGGAGATGGCGAATTTGACTGAAGGTTTTTGGCTCATGAGAGCATGGTGGCAGTTTTTAGCAGGATATGTTATGAGTGTGCGCGCGGAAGGGGGAGTGGGTTTTATGTGGATTCTCTGATGGCTAATTGGTGAGCATCTGAACGGGGTGTTTACCTAACATGATATAAGAGGAAGTGAGCTCAGACCACATGTGATCGGACCTCTAAGCCTGGATAAAGCCAGGTTAGCCGGCGAAACATGTCGGCAAGGTCAGATATGATGTTTTAAATTGTGATCTCTCCCCTCTGTCTACAAGTGTCACCTGCTGCAGACGGTGTCACAAGGGGGCCTTATTTGTTCTTTGTCTATGAGATCAGGGACGACTGCCCAAGTAGTTGGCATGGGATCCCTTACTGGAGCTAGTACTTTGCTATAGATATAAGGCTCCCCTGTTAGTAGGTGGGGTTCCACCAGACTTGATAATAGAAAGGGAGTTATTTCCTCTTTCAGAAGCAAAAAGGGTTATATGATGAGGTAGAGATCAGGTTTTTAAATAGTGTGTATAGATGTTAAGAGTTAGATATAATAAAAGTTACGTTTTAGTGTTTAACAGATAGAGAACTGATAGAGTTTAAGTTTGCCTATGGCAAAATAGTAAATATAGTGATAAAAGTCACTCTTTGTTCTCTTGTGAGATTGCCAATTTTTTGGAGATTATGTGACAAATTTTGGTGCACACACAAAATTCGCCAATTTTTGGCGCATAAATGTGTCTCGCAATGGCACAAATTTATAAAGTGCTGTGGGACACTTTCACCCATACTGACGAATGCTGCACTAACTTACTGAGAAGTACGACTGTCAAGGCGATGCCACTTTTCATATATGTCCCCCTACATGTGTACCATTCTTAAACCCTTTCCAATATTGGATGGATGTGTACATCTAATGCAGGAAGGTGTTGCTGCAAATGGAGGTACCCTTACATTTAGAACATTATGCAGGTTCAAAAGCAGAGAACACATGATCGGTGTATGGAACCAGTTGTGTATTACAGCAGGCTACATGGGCTAGCGGGTAGTGCTTGCAACCAATAAACCTCTTAGATGCTGTGGTCAATTGCCAGGTGCCAATTCTATCCATGATGTCACCCTGTAGGCACAGTTGGGCATGTGATTTGCAGGTAATAATACAGGACAGTACATGCATATACTGCACTGTATTATACCAGCATTCTAATGATCACTAAATTAAGTCCCATATGGGAACAAGTAAAAAAAAAGTTTAAGTAAAAAAAAATGATAACAAATAAAAAATTAAAACACACACACCCAGTAAAATACATAAACTGCCCATTTCCCATTACAAATGACAATCACCCCAAATAAAAAAGTACACAAAATCACACATACCAAATGTGTAGCGACCTGGCCTGTACCTCTGTCATGTAATTTAGCCTGCAAGATAGATGCTGTAAAAAATTGTGATATTTATTCATCCTGCTGCACATAAAATGGAATAAAAAGTGATGAAGAAATCCTACAAACCCCAAAGTGGTACCAATGAAAATGGCAGTTCATCCAAATACAACAAAAATACAATTTGTGAGCAAGGACTGTCACTAACAACATGCTCCAATTCACAATGAACATTACAAAAATATGGAGAATGGAAATAATTAATACTTATCTCCTGAAAAATAAGTACATGATAAAAATAAGTGGAGCTACCTTGAGTCCAAGGGCACTATGATGGCTTAAAGCTGTAAGACCACGCAAAACACAAGTATCAGAGATATGGTATCTCTGTGTAAAATAAGTGCACAGAGTGCAGCTGACCCTTTAACACCCCTCAGCACCAAGACCTGCAAGACCTGTCGAACCTCGGAGAACCCATCCCAAAAAGGGCGACTTTGACTAGAACCTCTCCCTACAAAATCTGAGCCTTGTTACACCCTGGAAAAATTAACAGACTGGTCTCAGGGATTCTACAAGACTTGGTTCCAATCATGGTCACCCTTTTTGGGACGGGTTCTCTGAGGTTAGGCCATAGTATTTTATGCAGGCTTAGGCAGGCAAAAAGCCTTTACCCAACTCTGTATACAGGAAAAGAATGTTGTGGCGTTCAGATTATATCGATATATAAACATTTTTCACAAATAAATAAGGACTTTATGGACCAAAATGTACTTAAAGCAAAATGTGTCACTAGAAAATATTCTCTAAATCACATGGATAGGTAAAAGCATTAAAACATTAATCCTTACCAAAGCGATACATCAGATTTGAAAAATAGGGCTCTGTCATAGAGGTCAAAACTGACTGCGGTGGTAAAGGGTTAATGTATTAACAATAGTAAGGTATAAGTATTAATATAGGGTATTAATGTAGTAGGGTTAATGTATTAACAAAAGACGCAATATGAATTATGAAATGACTTGATCAACTAAAACTTTACATGCTATGGTTTTATCCATCAAAGATGGGTTTAAAATCTAAAGGGAGTGGTCTCACGTTAGACAATGGTGGCATATCGCTAGGATATGCCATCGTTGTCTGATAGGTCTGATTGCTAATCGGCTAAACTCGGCACTGCCATTCTTGTGTATTGGAGAGTCCCAACCACCTCTTCATTCAGAAGGCTGAAATTACGGGGTGATAACCCTCCTGCAACATAATTGTAGGGGGTGAACAGTTGCTATAGCATCTAAAGCCTCATGCAGGCTTCCGCAGCTGCCACGTATGTACACCTGTTACACCCTGCTCATAGGTAGGGTGTAATAGGTAATGAGTGAAAATCCTATATACAGCGGTACAATAGGACTGCTGTATATAGGACAAGTGATTGTACCCCCTAGTGTTTAAGTACTCTAGGGAGGCTACGTATTAGAGTTAAAAAAGTTTAAACAAATAAATATTAAAAGTATAAATTAACCCTCTTTTGTCGTTATTAATTAAATAAAAAAAATTAAAAAGTTGCACATAATTTGAATAGACATGTCTGTAAAAGTCCAAACTATTAAAATATAACATCATTTATCCCATACGCTGTACACCATACAAGAATGAAAAATTCCAAACGCCAAAATTGAGTTTTGTTTTGGTAATTTCATATCTTCAAAAAATTAGAATAAAAAGTGATCATATAAATTGCATGTATTCCAAAATGGTACCAATAAAAATATACTTCAGCTCACATTCTTTGCTTTGAATTTATTCCTATTTTCCTCCTAGGTTCATCTTATGGTCCATTACGTCTTAGGCCATGTTCACACGGCTTAAAATGGGCTGTATTTCGGTCCGTAATTACGTGCCGAAGTGCGCCAATTACGGGCTGAAAACGGCGCATTCATTACGGTAATTCACAGTTCTCATAGAGAACTATGGATTACGTCTCCTCTCCCCGCCCGGCGAAGCCGCCAGGCGAGGAGATAATGGTCATGTGAATTACTAGCGGCGTATACGCGCCGCTGGCAATTCAAGTCTATGGGCCGGCGAAGTGCCGGCCCCCTGCTCAGTCCCCCGCTCCCGCCCCGCCCCGGTCACACGGCGTAATTGCGGGGCGTAATTACGCCCTGCAAATACACCGTGTGAACATGGCCTTATAGTTCAAAAAATACGGTAATACAAAATTTAATTGGACAACCCCTTTTATTAATTAAAGACAATGGATTATTTTTCCATCTGACAACTCCACAGACTAATAAGTATTCATAAAATATATAGGAGAAGTAGTATTGATCTTTCCTCGATCATAAATGTTTAATACATTGTAAGGTGTCTTATGCTATTTTATTGATGGCTTTTAATAACACATTTTAAAGTATTGCCGTCCTTTACAAGTGTATGAAAAATCAATAATGTTTAGGTTATAAATGTGAATTATTGATTGGTTATTGTCTCAAGTAAATGGATATGTCTAACTGCACATTAATTAAACAAATAATTAATTATTTAAATGTGACATCTATTTCTGGTTATAACAGACCACCAACATTACTCTGTATAGATGGCTCTACTGCTATATTATCTATTAATTAAAGCGTATATGCATATTTGAAAAGTTTACATATAAAAATTGAGCAATATTTAAATACTTTGTATTTTATATCTAGTACTAATCCCAAGTTACATCCTGAATCATACTGTAGTTGCATTCACTAAAGCAGGCTTTAGAGCTGAAACCTTCCAGTATTCCTTAAAGGGAACCTGTCACATAAGTTATACCCTCCTTGCTAAGGACAGCACAAGCTAGTGACTGACCTGCTGTTCCCAGCGCTGTGTCCCTTATTCTGAAAGATGATGTAGTTTTAGAGTATTTACCCCTCAAATCTTATTCATGAGTAGGTGTTAGCCCAGCCCAGCAAAGGCTAGCCCCACCCACTGACAGTTATTCACATGTTTCTACCTATTCAAAGTAATAGGTTTATCAGTTGAGGTGGGTGTGGCTAGCCTCAGATGGGCGGGGTTTGAAAAAAACTGAATCTTTGAATGACTCTATTCTGGCTGAAAACTGCAGATTTCAGCATTAACCCCTTAAGAACCTTGCGGTTTTTTTTGTTGACATGTTCATTTTTCCCTCCTCGCCTTCCCAGAGCCATAACTTTTTTTTATTTTTCCATCTACATAGACCTATAAGGGCTTTTATTTTGTGGGACAAGATGTACTTTCGAATGGTGTTACTCATATTACTATAGAATATACTGGAAAATCGCAAAAAAAATCCAAGTGGTACGAATTGTGAAAAAAACATACTTGCGCCACATTCAGGGCCGTCTCTTCCATTTGGCAAGTTAGGCACTTGCCCGGGGGCCCCACGAGCACAGGGACCCGTCTGGGCAGCCACCTACCCTGCCCAGTGAATACAGGAGCAGAGGCATTTCTGAGGCTGGCTGATAGCCGGAGAAACGGAATGTATAGAAAAGGAGGAGGAACGCACCAAGGCAGAGGGAAATAGATGTAGGGTGGAGTGAGCATTCATTGGAACAGCAAGACTTCGGTCTGCTGTTCCACTTGTTAGGTCGGAGTCCGCTCACTTCGTCCCTGCACTGCTGCCTGTCAGATCGTCATAGACACTGTGTGTAAGTACTTTACACACTCTTAAGCATAGATTGCAGGTTCAGGGGACAGGGAGGAGGGAGTAAGGGTCGGGGGATGTGCACAGACCAGACGCAAGACACAGAGAGAGGGAGGTGATGAATGTCTCCCACTCTCCACCTGTCAGGGCTAAGTGAGCAGCAGGACTGCTATGTACTGGTATACTGATAATGATAATGTGGACAGATCCAGCTCTGTCCTAAGCAGGGGCGTTGCTAGGGTCCTAAAACATCCGGGGCTCGGGCCCTTTGTGTTTTTCCCGCCTCATTGTGAACTGCGGATGTTTTTTTACAGAGAAAAACCTCTGTTCCTGTCACTAATTTTCTGCACATCCCACACAGATCCCGTCCATCTCCTCAGCAGTCACTGTACAGTAAAAATCACCAATGACAAATTTACTTTTTCAGAACTTCTCACCTTCATATGACAATACCCCTAAACAGTCACCAAATAATCCACCGATACATGGAGCAAATCTACCAGACAAGTGATTGTGACTAAAAACACTCCTACAAAACCAAGACCCAAAACTATTACTACTTAAGGCTCAAATAATCCTGCCAGACCCTGACCGAACGCAACCACCACATGTGACTATCAGTGGTACACAGGCTCTGATTACATATACCACCGCCATATAGTGACCATATAGTGGTAGATACTAGTTGTATGTAGACTCTGCAGACATATAAGTGATTACCCTGCTGTTACATTTAGTAACTCACCGGAGACGTCTTTTCTGATCAGCGTCGTTCACTTTCCCTTTTCCCTTCCATCCGGTTCACACCTTCATGCTGATTGCTCCCGGCCAATACTCGTCCCTGAGGATTTGGACACAAATATCTTAGAATCCTCACATTTCCAGCAACTCCTTAATTTTAGGTATAGCAGTCCCCTCAGTTAGGTATATAGGGGCACTGAAGCAGTATATGGGGCCACAGGCAGGTATATGGGGCCACAGGCAGGTATATGGGGGCCACAGGCAGGTATATGGGGGCCACAGGCAGTATATGGGGGGCACTGAGGCAGAATATAGGGGCACTGAGGCAGTATATAGGAGCACTGAGGCAGGTATATAGGGGCACTGAGGCAGTATATAGGGGCCACAGGCAGGTATAGGGGGGCACAGGCAGGTATAGGGGGGCACAGGCAGTATATGGGGCCATAGGCAGGTATATAGGGTCATTGAGGCAGTATATGGGGCCACAGGCAGTATATGGGGGCACTGAGGCAGTATATAGGGGCCACAGGCAGGTATATGGGGCCAAAGGCAGTATATAGGGGCACAGGCAGTATAAGGGGCCACAGGCAGGTATATAGGGTCATTGAGGCAGTATATGGGGGCACTGAGGCAGCATATGGGGGCCACAAGCAGGTATATAAGGGCACTGAGGCAGTATATGGGGGCAATGAGGCAGTATATGGGGGCCACAGGCAGGTATATGGGGCACAGGCAGGTATATGGGGGCACAGGCAGGTATATGGGGGCAACAGGCAGGTATATAGGGGCACAGGCATCATATGGGGGCCACAGGCAGGGATATGGGGGCCACAGGCAGGGATATGGGAGCACAGGCAGTAAATGGGGGCACAGGCAGTATATGGGGGTCACAGGCAGTATATGGGGGCCACAGGCAGGTATAAAAGGGCACAGGCAGCATATGGGGGCCACAGGCAGGCATTATAGGGGCACAGGCAGTATATAGGGGACCACAGACATGGATATGGGGGCCACAGGCAGCATATGGGGGCCACAGGCAGGGATATGGGGGCCACAGGCAGGCATTATAGGGGCACAGGCAGTATATAGGGCCACACAGGCAGTATATAGGGGCACTGAGGCAGGTAAACGCTATAAAAATAACAACATTAATACTCACCTTAACTCCCCCGGCGAGCGCTCTGTCCTCTTCAGCCCGCGCTCCTCCGGCAGCTCCTCGGGCGCACGGCCTATGACGCGCTGTGAGCCTGAAGACAGGCAGCGTTGCGATGACGTGATGTCATCGTGACGCTGCCGGCTGAGGCGCACGGGGCCGCGGCGGGTCCTCAGCGCTGTGAGGACCCAGCAGCCTCGCGGTGTAGGACCTGCGGGTCCGACACTGTCTGCGGGGCAGGGAGCACTCGCTCTCTGCCCTGCAGAAGCCCTCAGCTGTGTGTGCGTCCAGCGGACGCACATGCAGCTGAAGAGCCAGTCGGTGCTCCAGGCCCAGCGCAGAGGCCTGGAGCCCGGGAGACTCGGGGCACAGGGGGTTTTATTCGGGGCCCGAGCCCCGAATAAAACATTCTAGCGATGCCCCTGGTCCTCAGGGAAGGCTCCTTTACCAATCACCCCTCCCCCACCCAATCAGATCCCCAGAAAGACTAACTGGGAAGTAGTGTGCAAGTGCTTGAAAAACTCTATAGCACTTTACATGGGAGCCAAATTATCAGGCAAGGAGGGGAAGGGGCTGCTCAGCTACACACTGCTCCATGGAACAACTGCTTAATTCTACCTTTACATCTACACACCTAAGGTAAAATACTGTTGGAAACCAAATGCTATTTTAGCTTTAAAGCACTGCGGTTTTTTGCCCGTTTTTGTGTTAAAGAAGTGGTTGGATTTCAGATTACTGGCAGCCTTGTATGTGGACTGCATGGGAATCCGGCAGAATATACAACATGTTCTATCTTCCGCCGGATGACGGCGGCTTCAGTAGAAAACCTGTGCTGTGTAGATTGCAGCATTGATTTTCTATTGAAGTCTAGGGCTTGTTCACATGGAGTTTTCACTTCGTGTTACAAGCGCTTTTTAGATGCGTCTCTGGGACCGACAGGACGGACCCAGAGACGGATCTAAACAATTAGCAGTGAGATTATCACTGCGGGCTATGAGGAACATGCAGTGGCGTTCACATGAGAGATCGCCGCTGCGTGTTTCCCGGCTCTGTCTTTGAAGGAGTTGACATGCAATTCTTTCAAAGACGGAGCCAACAGGCAGGAGGTGAACACGCAGTGGCGATCTCTCATGTGAACGCCGCTGTGTCTTCCTCATAGCCCGCAGTGATATTCTCACTGCTAATTGTTTAGATCCATCTCTGGGTCCATTCTGTCGGTCCCCGAGACGGATCTAAAAAGCGCTTGTAACACGGAATTAAAACACCGCGTGAACAAGCCCTTAGATTCCACCATAAATTCCATGAGAAACCTGTGCTGTGTAGACAGCCTTAGGGCATGTCCCCATGGCACAGGTTTTCGGCCAGTTTTTCAGGCTGTTTGCGGTTTTGCAGACCGCCTGAAAAAGTTTATTTGTCCAGTGTCAGTAAGGGGTTAAACTATGTTCAAATTGCACATTTTGTTGGAAGAAATAAAAAATATAAGTTTATTAACAATAATGTATATATTCCTGTGAGTGGTTGTGTTGGTTGGGGGGCCCAATGCACATCTCTGCCCAGGGGCCCATAATACAGTTAAGACGGCCCTGGACACATTTGCGGGTTTTTTGCTTTTACGGGGTTAATCTTCAGTAAAAATGATGAGTTATCAGTATTCTACAGGTTGATACGCATCTGCCAATACCAAACATGAAGGGTTTCCATTATGTTTTGGCACCATAAAAAAATTCTAAACATTTTCTATTTTTGAAACTTGCACCACGGCGCCATTTTGTGCGACCAATAACTTTTTTCTACTAACACCTACAGACGTCAGTGAGGCAGCATTTTTTGCGGGCTGAAGCGTACTTTTTATTGCTAGCAGTTTAATTTGCATGCAACTTTTTGATCACTTTTATTCCAATTTTTATGCGACGTAAAATGACCAAAAAACGCAATTTTGCCGTTTGGAATTTTTTTCCTTCTACGGTGTTCAGTGCGCAGGATAAATGATGTTATATTTTTATAGATCGGACTTTTTTGAATGCGGCGATACCAAATATGTGTAACTTTTTTATTATTTTATTGTTTTTATTTGTAAAATGAGGAAAGGGGGTGATTTGAACTTTTAATACTTTTTTTTTGTACTTTAAAACATTATTTATTTATTTGTTTTACTTTAACATTGAGTCCTCCTAGGGCGCTTCACCACTAGGGATCGCGATCGTTAATACACCCTAATGCATTACATAGACAATGCCTTAGGCTGTACCAAGATGGCGGTTTCCCCACTTCCTGCCTGGAGCTGGAAGTGGGGCAAACGGGAACATGGCACCAATGGGAGCCTTCACAAGGCTCCCCGCTGCCATGTCCATGCATCGGATTCCCGCAGTTACGCTGTGGGGACCCCGATTGCAATGAAGAACTGTGCGTGGCACCGCTTTCCATTTATTTAGAGGGTCAAACATCTAAATGGTAACAGCCGGGTGTTAGCTGCGATCAGCCCCTTAACGACCCTGGGACGTACTCATAAGTCCAGGGTCCTTAAGGGGTTAAATACTCGAAAACTGCAGCATCTTACAGAATAAGGGACACAGCGCTGGAAACAGCATGTCTGTAACTAGCTTGTGCTGTCCTCAGCAAGGGGGACATAACCTATGTAACAAGTTCTCTTTAAATACTTAAAGGCACATGTATGAAAAATGTCAAGGTCTAAAATTCACTTTGCAGCCCATAGCAACAAATCAGAGTGCCCCTTTCATTTTCCCACAGCACTATATGAAATGAAGCGGACGCTCTGACTGGTTGCTATGGGCAACAAAGTGATATTTAGACCTAGACAGTTTTGATACATGTGGCCCTTAAAGTCTGTACAGAACTTGTCCTTTTTATTCTAGGAGGATAGCCTTAAGCAATCACAGTAACAGTTTGTTGTGGTAAATACTAATGATCCAAGAATGGAGAGAACAGTACCTAATAATAGCTACAGTGATGGCCAAAAGTTTTGAGAATGACACAAATATTATATTTTCACATGGTCTGTTGCCCTCTGGTTTTTATGTGTGTTTTTCAGATGTTTTCATCACATACAGAAATACAAGTGCAATCATATTATGATTAACAAAAGCTTTTATTGACAGTTAGAATGAATTAATGCAGCAAGCCAATATTTGCAGTATTGCCCCTTTTTCTTCAGGACCTCTGCAATTCTCCCTGGCATGCTCTCAATCAACTTCTGGACTAAATTCTGACTGATAGCAGTCCATTCTTGCACAATCAATGCTTGCATTTTGTCACAATTTGTTGGTCTTTGTTTGTCCACCCGTCTCTTGATGATTGACCACAAGTTCTCAATGGGATTAAGATCTGGGGAGTTTCCAGGCCATGGACCCAAAATCTCTATGTTTTGTTCCCTGAGCCATTTAGTTATCACCTTTGCTTTATGGCAAGGTGCTCCATCATGCTGGAAAAGGCATTGTTGATCACCAAACTGCTCTTGGACGGTTGGGAGAAGTTGGTCTTGGAGGACATTCTGGTACCATTCTTTATTCATGGATGTGTTTGTAGGCAATACTGTTAGAGAGCCGATTCCCTTGGCTGAGAAGCAACCACACACATGAATGGTTTCTGGATGCTTTACAGTTGGCATGAGACAAGACTGGTGGTATCGCTCACCTTGTCTTCTCCGAACAAGCTGTTTTTCAGATGTTCCAAACATTCGGAAAGGAGATTCATCTGAGAAAATAACTTTACCCCAGTCCTCAGCAGTCCACTCCCTGTACCTTTGGCAAAATATCAGTCTGTCCCTGATGTTTTTTCTGGAGAGAAGTGGCTTCTTTGCTGCCCTCCTTGACACCAGGCCTTGCTCCATGAGTCTCCGCCTCACAGTGCGTGCAGATGCACTCACACCTGCTTGCTGCAATTCCTGAGCAAGATCTGCACTGCTGGTAGCCCGATTCTGAAGCTGAAACACTTTTAAGACACGGTCCTGGCGCTTGCTGGTCTTTCTTGGGCGCCCTGAAGCCTTTTTGGCAACAATGGAACCTCCCTACTTGAATTCCTTGATGATGCGATAGATTGTTGACTGAGGTGCAATCTTTCTAGCTGCGATACTCTTCCCTGTTAGGCCAGTTTTGTGCAGTGCAATGATGACTACACGTGTTTATTTAGAGATAACCATGGTTAACAGAAGAGAAACAATGATGCCAAGCACCAGCCTCCTTTTAAAGTGTCCAGTGGTGTGATTCTTACTTAATCATGACAGATTGATCTCCAGCCCTGTCCTCATCAACACCCACACCTGTGTTAATGGCGCAATCACTGAAACGATGTTAGCTGGTCCTTTTAAGGCAGGCCTGCAAAGAAGTTGAAATGTGTTTTGGGGGAAAAAGTTCATTTTCTAGGCAACTATTGACTTTGCAATTAATTGCTGTTAAGCTGATCACTCTTTATAACATTCTGGAGTATATGCAAATTGCCATTATAAAACCTGATGCAGTAGACTTTGTAAAAATTAACATTTGTATCATTCTCAAAACTTTTGGCCATGACTGTACATTTTCAAAGGTGCATCTGGATATAAACACATTGGGGCATATTTAGTATAAGGGTTGTGCCAGAAATATGTTGTAAAATGCTCTAAAATGTAATGCACTTTGACACTTTATTGATTTGTTTTAGACACTTAGGGTATGTTCACATGGTGTTATTTCGGCGAGCATTTCGCTGCTCTAATATGGGCGAGATGCGTGCCGAAATTACGGTAATTCATAGTTCTCAGAGAGAACTATGGATTACGCCTCCTCTCTCCGCTCGTACAATACGATCGTACTGTACGTGCGGGGATATAAGTGACATGTCAATTACTTGCGGTGAATCTGCGCCGAGAGTAATGAATGTCAATGGGACCAGCAGGCTGCCGCAGTACATCGTGTAAACATACCCTTAGATCTCAAGGATGTGACCTACTTGAAACTGCTTCTGATCTGTGCCAAAAATGCACATAAATTCTAATGTGGAAATTTAGTACAAAATAATCCAACTAGTAGGTGCTTTAAAAAGCTAGGTCTAAAGTCTAAAGTCTAAAGATGCACATCACAGAAAAAACTGGGTCAAAAAATAAATCTACATCACAGAATAATGGCGACTTACTTAAAGATCACCGAGCAGGTGAAAGCCAGTTCTCAATAAGATACAGAGAAGCTGCAGTGCCATATGGAAGGGTTCCACAGGTGCAAAGAACTAATTGTCATACCACTGAAACATTATCTATGCATAAAGCGGTGATTGCCTTAATATTATACTTGCACATAAATAATAATTTATATAGGGTGTCAATCATACAGTTATGTATTATGCACTATGCTGACATAACAGCCTACTGGTGGCGCCACAGCTATTCAATTGATGAGCTGTCCAGCACCCTTTAGGTGCCGGACACCAACATTGACCTCTCTCTCATTCCTCCCATCTTGAAAAAAAACAGAGGCTAAGATAACATTTTCTGACAGAATACAGAAAATCCCACTTTGCACTGAAAGGGAGATTGCACAGGTGAAAAATACTACACACCGGCAGCGTTTAATTTGGCATTTTAAGTTTACCTGTCTCAGTTTAGACTTTCAGACATGAATAATGAATTTGTCTCACTGACTGTCATCATTAGCAAAGACAAATTTGAGAAAGCAGTTGTGGGCTGCAAAACATGCTGTCATTCAGCGTCACTAAAATATAGATAAAGTTAGATATCTGCAAATCTATAAAGTTTTTATTTTGAGGAAATCTAGATATAAAGGATCTAACTTATTTTCCATTGGGTCTGATTTTCTTCAGTTTATTGGTTCTTGATACAAAGGAAGGGATTAATAGCACTGTTTCTATTTTTGCAGATGACACCAAGCTATATTGTGTAGCAAAAACAAGGAAGATTTTCATGAATCGCAAGCAGACTTGGATAGCAAATGAGGTTCAATGTGGATATATTTAAAGTTATGTATCTGGCTATTTATAACCAGAAGGCATCATGCTGTATATTCTGTGGGGGTGGAGGGATAAGGAAAACAGAGAGACTTGCTGAAAATCAACTGGCTGTATTTATAGATCATAGACTACATATCAGCTACTGCTAAGGCAGATAGAATATTGTCATGTATTAAAAGAGGAATGGATTAGTGGGACAGGGACAGATATTACTGTTCTTCAAAACAATGCAAACACAACACAATATCAGCAGAACTCTACAAGCACTAAAAAACAGTCAAAGGGGAATGGGAATTTTTTGGAAAAGCATTTCTACTACTTTGGAATATATGGAAATATTGAGTTTCTTACTGTACATTTTTGATTAAAACTGTAAAAACCCATCTACCAATGGCAAGTTGACCTCAATTCCGATTGGAACCTATGCTACATGTTACATCTCCTGGTGTCTGTTCAGACCTCCACATTTCAGGAAGAGAAGATTCCAGCTATAACCTGATCTAATTAAGAAATCTTTGCACATGGGTGGAGTGCAAAAACCAAGATGGGCGCAAGCCACTTCCCCATACAAACAGTCTAAAAAAAAAAAAAAAAGGGGTCAGCCATCCTTTTTGGGAAAAAGAAGTATAAAAGGGTGCAGGGTGGTATGGCAGGCAAAACCCAAAAAATACACAACACAAACCTTGGCAGGTGGCCAAGGCACAAGATTTCCCTCAAGAAATTTTTTTAAGCAAAAAAACCCAAAAACCCAAAGTCAGCGAAAGGGTGGGAAACCCTTTAAAAACCTTTGAGGGGGAAAGCTGGTCACGGGGTGACCAAAAAAGGGCCCAGAGGTACTAAATAGGTTCTTCAGCTCAGTATTTTTACTATCAAGGGAGATAGAGTTGATGGGGGGGGGCCAAGGGGCAGATGAAAATGGTCCCAGTACGTTAAAACTTTCATTTTGCTAAAATTTAATTTGGTTTGTGTGGGAAAAAAGTCAAAGCCAAGTTAAATAAATGAATGTGAACAAGGCTCCGGGGCCCCTTTGATGGCATTACCCAAGAGCCTTAAAAAACCCTCAGCCCCCCGGTTTTTGGGGGTGTCCCCCCTGTACATGATATTTAGGATTCCCTGGTAAATGGTTTTAGTCCCCGGGAGAGGGAAAAAACCAAATGTAGTTCCCATCTTAAAAAAATTTTTTTTGGCCCGGGAAAATTATAGACCAGTAATTTTTAAACTTTTGTTGTGGAAAAAAATGTTTGGGGGGGCTCAAAAGGGACTATAAAACGGGGATAATTTTTGACAAACACAATTTTAAAATTAGGGGATTGCCACATGGTTTTACTAAGAACAAAATTTTGTCAGAACCAAATTTCTATCTGTTTTTTAATAAAAAAGAGGTGAGTAAAAAGCCCGGATAGCGGGGCAGTGTGGATATTGGGGTATTAGATTTTGCAAAGGAATTTGACACGTCCCGCAAAAATTCTTTTTGTTAGGAAAAAATTTTAAATCCTTTGGGGTTAGTTTTTAAACATGTGAAATTTTGGGATTAAAAACGGGGCACTTCATCGTATTTTCGGGAAAATGGTGGGTAAATGACTCCTACTTTTATTGGTCCCTTGGTTGGGGGTGGGGCGGGCGGGGCCCCGAAATTGGGGGTTTCCTTTCCTTATTTAATGTTTTTTTTTAACAAATATAGGGGAAAGGGGACCCAATAGCCGGTTTTTTATTTTTGCAGATGACCAACTATGCAGGGAATTTGCAATCCATGGAAGATGCTCAAAAAATTGCAACAGACCGGGACACACTGAGTGTTTGGGCATTCACTTGGCAAATGGGGTTGTGGAAAAATTTTAAGGGTTTCTGCTTTTGGGGTTTAGAAATAAAAAACGGGCCCAATTCATATGTCCGGGGGAGAAAAATTTGGGAGAATCGCTTTTCAAAAAAGTTTGGGGGTTTTTCCCTTGTAGATCATAGACACAAAACCCGCATGCAATGTCAATCACTCCCTTTTGGGGGCAAGTAAGATTTTGGGGGTTTTAAAAAGAGGAAAGGGAAGGCGGGAAAAGGGAAAGAAAAATTCTCCCGGCGTAAAAAGGGCATTGGGCGCCCTTCACTTAAAATATGGGGTTCGTTCTGGGCCCCAGTTTTTTAGAAGAGTTAAAAATGGAGCTAGAGAGAGAAAACAAAGCCCAAACCCAAAAAAAACTTATAAGGGGAATGGAGATCTTAGTTATGAGAAAGAAGAGAGGGGGCAATTGATTCTAACGAAGGGGAAATTGGGTTTAGAATTTAAAGGGGAAAACTTCGGTTGGGACCGAATTCAAACTTTGGGGGTTTAATTTCGGGGGGGAACGAAGGGGTGCTTTTGTTTGATAAAATGGCTGCGACCCCTTTGGCCGCTCCCATGGGGGCAAAGCACTTGGGAGGAAGAAGGGCATAGCCGCATGAAAGTGCAGAGATGAACCCAAATTCAAAGACCCGGGATTAGTCCCCACCGCACTATAAAAGGCCGAGGCCCGCGGGGAGCTCACACTCCTCTCACGAAACGATGGGAAAGGGTTTCGGGCTGGGGGGGATACCCCTTTTTCTGAAAAAATTTTTTTTAAATCCCGCGTTTTCTGGGGGGTTGTTTTCAAGTTGCTCAGAGACTGTTCTTTTAATTTGTTCTATTTCTGATTTTTTGGGGTATTAAATTTTGAAATCCGTGTGGGGTCCACTGAAGTGCATATACTTTTCCAAATACCCAAAGGTGGGATCAAACCCATTCCCCTGTTGTATTCTTTTAAAAAAAACAGGTTTTTACAATACAAATACCACTTCATTTTTGGCTGCGAATTCTTTTTTGGCAATTTTCCCACCGGGGGGTTAATTAAGCGTTTTTTTGGGGGTGGGGCTAAACCAAAAAAAAACCCGTTCTTTTTCAAACCCCAAATAAATATATTTTTTTTTGGTAGCCAAAATTCAAAAAGAAAAAAGGCAAAAATTTACAACGGAAATTCTTGTTTTTTGGCGTAGAAAAAAAACGCAATTTTTAAAAACCAAATTTTAGTTTTGTGCGGCTCAATTTTTTGGCGAAATTTTACTTCCAAAGGGTTTTAATTAAGCTTTTGTTTTTGCTGGTGGGGTGAAAAAAAAAAACCGCCCTTTTTAAAACGCCAAATAAATATTTTTTTTTTTGGGTACCCTAATTCAAAAGCAAAGGCAAATTTTTAAAAAACTGTATCTTTGTTGTGGGGGGCGTAGAAAACACTCAATTGTAACACGCTACTATTTTTGGTGCGGCTAAAACTTTGGGCGCAATTTCACCCGGGGGTTAATTAAGCGTTGTTTTGCGGGTGTGCTGAAAAAAAATAAACCGTCTTTTTAAAACCCCAAAATTATAAAATATTTTTTTTTGGATACCTAATTCACAAGCAAAGGAAAATTTTCAAACTGTTCTTTTTTGTGTGGCGTAAAAACACGCAATTGACCCCCGCTACATTTTTGTGCGGCCCTTTTCTTTGGCCCCCAATTTTTACATCCAGGGGTTTAAAAAAAGCGTTGTTTTTCTGGGGGGTGCTGACAAAAATAAACCGTCTTTTTCAACGCCAAATAATTTTTTTTTTTTGGTACCAAATTTCCCAAAGCAAAAAGGAAAAATTTTAAAAACTGAAATCTCTTGTTGTGGGCGTAGAAAACACGAAAATTGGTAAAAGGGCAAATAGTTTTGCAAAATTTCGGGTTTCTCCAAAATTTTGGGGGGCGGCTTTACACGGGGGGGTTAATAACCCCAAAGCGCGGGGGTTTTAACCCGGGTTTGCGGGGCTGACAAAAATAAACCCCCCCCTTTTTCCAACGCCAAATATTATTTTTTTTTTTTTTGGTACCCAAAATTTCCCCAAAGCAAAGGCCCCAAATTTAAAACAACTGATTTTTTTGGGTTTTTGGGTAAAAAAACCACCCAAATTGTAACCCCGTACAAAGGTTTGTGCGGCTCAATTTTTTGGGCGAAATTTTTTAAAATCCGGGGTTTTTTAATTAAGCTTTAATTTTTTAACGGGTGTGCGACAAAAATAAACCGCTTTTTTCCCCCAAAATTTTTATATTTTTTTTTGTAGCCTAATTCACAACAAAGGCAAATTAAAACCCTGTATCTTGTTGTGGGGGGGGTAGAAATAAACGAAATTTGGTAAAAACGCCAAAATTTTGTGGGGGCTCTTTTTCTTTGGGAAAATTTACACCCCAAAGGGGTTTAAAATTAAAGCGTTGGGTTTTGCTGGGTGTGCTGAAAAATTTAAAAACCCTTTTTTCCTTTTTTCAACCCCAAAATAAAAAAATTTTTTTTTTGGGGAACCCAAAATTCACTTTTGAAAAGGGCCCAAATTACAATTTGAAATCTCTTTTGATGGGGCCCGTTAGAAAAAAACGCAATTGAAACCCACGTTTACAAAGTTTGTGGGGGTCTAATTTCTTTGGCGAAATTTTAAAATTTCCAGGGGGGTTAAAATTTAAAGCGTTTTTTTGGGCCTGGTGGGGTTGACAAAATAAACCGTCTTTTTAAAACCCCAAAAATATATATATTTTTTTTTTGGGTTAGCCCAAAATTCAAAAAAAAGGCAAATTACAACTGTATTCTTGTTGTTGGGAAAAAAAACACCAATTGAAACACGCTATTTGGTTTTTTGGCGGCTCAATTCATTTTGGCCAAAATTTTTTAACATCCAGGGGTTTAATTAACCCCGTTGTTTTACAAAAATGTGGGGAAAACAAAAAAAAAATCTTTTTTAAGCCAAAAAATTAAATTATTTTTTTTTGGTAGCCTAATTCCCCAAAGCAAAAAGGCAAAATTACAACTTGTACCCTTTTGTTTGTGGCGTAGAAAAACCCCCAAGCCAATTGAAAAACCCCCTACTTTTTTTGGTGCGGCTAAAAATTTTTTTGGGGCCCCCAATTTACATCAGGGTTTAATTAAAAAGGTTTTTTTGGTGTTGGTGGCTGCCCAAAAATTTAAAACAGGAGCCTTTTTTCCAAGGGCCCAAAAAAAATTATATTTTTTTTTGGTGCCAAAATTTTCACTGGCAAAGGAAAATTTACAACTGTATCCCCTTGGGGTTTGTAGGGGCCGTAAAAAAACACCCCAATTTTTTTAAATCCCGAACAAATTTTTTGGGGCGGGGCTAAATTCTTTGGCAAAAATTTTACACCCGGGTTTTAAATTAAAGCTTGTTTTGGGCGGTGTGCTGCCCAAAAAATAAAAACCTCTTTTTCAACCCCAAAATTAAAATATTATTTTTTTTTGGTTGCCTTAAATCTCACAAGAAAAAGGGCAAATTAAAAATGAAATTCTTTTGTGTGGGGGGTTAGAAAAAAAAACGAAATTTGTAACAGCTACTAAAGTTTTGTGGGGGGCCAAAATTTCCTTTGGCGAAAATTTTACATCCCAGGGGGTTAAAATTAAGCGTTGTTTTGCTGGTTTTGGGGGGGCAAAAATAAACCGTTCCCTTTTTTTAAAGGGCCCAAAAAATATATATTTTTTTTTGGGGGTAGCCTAATTCCCCCAAAAGGGAAAAAAGGCAAATTAACAATGAAATTCTTTTTTGTGTGGCGTAAAAACCGAAATTTTGGAAACCCAACGTACTATTTTTGTGGGTTTCAATTTTTTTGGCGAAATTTTTTACATCCAGGGGTTTTAATTAAGGGGTTGTTTTGCTGGGGGGCGGGCCCCAAAAAATAAACCGTCTTTTTCAACGCCAAATATATATTTTTTTTTTGGGTTTAGAAAATTTTCACAAGAAAAGGGCAAAATTTAAAACAACTGTATCTTTTTTTTTGGGGGCGTAAAAAACCCAAGAAAATTGAAACCCCTACCAATTTGTGCGGCTCAATTTTTTGGGCGCAATTTACATCCGGGGGTTTTAAATTAAAAGGGGTTTGTTTTGTGGTGGCTGACAAAAAAAAACCGCCTTTTTCAAAAAGCCAAATATATTATATTTTTGTTTGGGAAAGCCAAAATCACAAGCAAAAGAAAATATTAAAAACTGAAAATCTTTTGTTTGTGGCGTAAAAAAACCCCAAAATTTGAAAAACCCCGCTACTTATTTTTTGTGGGGATTAAAAATTCTTTGGGCGCAAATTTACATCCAGGGGTTAAAAAAACCTGTTGTTTTGTTTGGTTGTCCCTGAAAAAATAAACCGTCTTTTTTAAACCCCAAAATTTATATTTTTTTTTTTTTTTGGAAGGCCTTAATTCACAAGAAAGGCAAATTACCCCCTGTATATCTTGTTTTTAGGGCCCTTTTAAAAAAAACCACGAAAATTTGGGAAAAAACCACGTACTCGTTTTTTTGGCGGTTTCAATTCTTTGGCCAATTTCCCACCCGGGGGTTTAAATTTTAAGCGTTTTTTTGGTTGCGGGAAAAAAAAAAAAACCCTTTTTTAAAACCGCCAAAATATATATTTTTTTTTTTTGGTAGCCAAAATTACAAGCAAAGGGCAATTTAAAAACTGTATCTTTGTTGTGTGGCTTAGAAAAAGCAAAGGGTAACCCCATTATTTGTTGCGGCCTTCAATTTTTTTTGGGGCGAAAATTTTCAATCCAGGGTTTAATTTAAGCGTTGTTTTTTCGTGGGTGCTGCCCAAAAAAAAACCTTTTTTCAACCCCAAAATATATATATATTTTTTTTTTGGTGGGCCCAAAAATTCACAAGAAAAAGGCAAATTACAAACGGGTATCTCTTGTTGTGTCCCGTAAAAAAAACACGCAATTGTAACAGGGCACAGTTTTGTGGGGCCTCAATTCTTTGGGCGAAATTTTAAACATCCAGGGTTTTTTTAAAAAGCGTTGTTTTGCGGGTTTGCTGACAAAAAATAAACCGTTTTTTTTCAACCCCCAAAAAAATATAAAAAATTTTTTTGGTTACCTAATTCAAAAAGGCAAAGGCAAATTAAAACCCTGTATCTCTTGTTGTTTTGGGGAGAAAACCCCAAAATTTTTTAAAATTAAAAAGTTTGTTTGGGGCTCAATTCTTTGGGCGCAATTTTACACCCGGGGGTTAATTAAGCGTTGTTTTTGCGGGTTTGCGGGACAAAAAAAAAAAACCGTCTTTTTCAAGGGCCAAATTTAAAAATTTTTTTTTGGTAGCCTAATTCACAAGAAAAAAGGGGCCCAAATTTAAACAACTGTATCTCTTGTTGTGTGGGTAAAAAACCCACGAAATTTGGGAAAACCCAACTAGTTTGTCCCGGCTCATTCTTTTGGGGCCAATTTTTCACCCAGGGGGGAATTTTAAGGGCGTTTTTTGTTTGGTTTTGTTTTGAAAAAAATTTTAAAAACCGTTTTTTTAAACGCCAAAATTAATATTTTAATATTTTTTTTTTGGTAGCCAAATTCCCAAAAAGGGCAAGGGCCAAATTCCCAAATGTATCTCTTTTTTGGTTGTGGCGAAAGAAAACACGAAATTTAAAAAAAACACCTTAAAAAAGCTACAAAGTTTGTGGGGGTTTTCCCATTTCCATTGCGCAATTTACCTCCAGGGGGAAAATTAACGTTTTTTTTGCTGCTTTTCCCCTGAAAAAAAAATAAAAAACCCGTCTTTTTAAAACCCCAAAATATATAAAATTTTTTCCCTTGAAAGCAAAATTCCAAGCAAGGGTTAATTTAAGGGCCAGGGTTGTGTTTTACTTTATAAAAAACCACAGGGGTTTTGAAAAACGACAAATAAAAGAAAAATTTTTTTCCCCTGGGCCCCATTTTGGGCGAAATTTTATATCCAAAGGGGTTCCCAAGCTTTTTAACTGGGTTTTTTTTGGGGTTTAAAAAAACAGGGTGTTTTATTTATCATTTTCCCAGATAGTTTTCATCAAACGGTGTCTGTAAATTTTAGAAAAAACCCAGTATGCCCAAGAAAAGAGAGGTGTGGCGGCCTGCAACGGCAGGGGCCCAGTGGCACAAACTTTCAAAACCCGGGCCCCCGGTCGCAGCACAGCAAGGGGACTTGCACCCAGGGGTAAATCGGAGGGGGCCACAACTGCCGCGTCTCTGCGGCCGGTTTTGTTCGGGAAACCCCAAGGGTTTTTGTTTTGGGTTTGATAGGTCATCCTTTTTCCCCCCCCAAAATGACATTTTGAAAAACCCCAGCCTAAAGTCGGGGGGAAAACCTTTAGACACAACCCCTTAGTTGGCAGGGCCCCGGGGAGGGGTTTTCAGGGGCCCTCACCTGTCCTCACCCCCGCCTCTGCCCCTTTCCTTTTCCCTCAGCCGGGAATCTACTATGGGTTTCGGGGCTCAGGCCACATATAGGGGAGGATGAAAAAATTTGAGGGGGCGGGAAAACAGCTACTTTGGCAGCGAAAAAAATGGGGCCAAATTTATCCCCAG
Organism: Phyllomedusa bahiana; assembly: GCA_025379985.1. Classification (NCBI taxonomy): domain Eukaryota; kingdom Metazoa; phylum Chordata; class Amphibia; order Anura; family Hylidae; genus Phyllomedusa; species Phyllomedusa bahiana. The sequence goes on along the minus strand of JAODAL010024767.1, from coordinate 36,435 downwards.
TTTCCCTTGAAAGAAAGGCGGAAAAAGTAAAAGATTTGGAGAGTGGCTGGGGGGGTTATGGGTTTAGAGGTCCACCCTCGGTTTCCCCAAGACCGGTGATGGGGACAGAAATTCCCGTTTGAAACAAAAAATAGATAAAGGGATGTACCCGACCGCCCCTTGGGGAGGGGGGGTGAAGCAAGGGGCTTCTCATCGTAAAGGAAAAAAGGGGCTTCAGCTTGCGCGTCAGGCAGCGCGAGCCAGCAAGGGGGTTTGTGGGGCCCCGTGAGTCAGCAGGGTTTGCTGCGGGTGTGAGGCCCGGGCAAGCCAAGGGGCCCAGGGGGTAGAAAAAAAACCCCCGCTTCGCAGGTCCAAGAAAGAACCCGGCATGGGGGCCAACAAAGGAAGCGGCGGCAGTAGCCCTTCATTTGCGGAGGTTTGGCGGAAAAAATCACTTTTTCGGGGGTGTGGCATTTTCTTTTGCTAAGAAAACCGCGGGGGCCCGAATTTTTGGGTAAAAAGGTAAAATTCTGTGGCAAAAAGGGGGCGTGGCCGGACCCAAAACGTTGGCACAAGGCCCCTGCTCAAAACTTGCAGCGTCCCCCCCCCCGGGGGCCCCGGGAAAAAACGGGCTCAGATGTGGTGGCCATCCTGCCGCTGCAGCAAAAGCAGCGGCCAGTGGCTCGCTTGCCATTTAAGCCAGTAAAGGGCTCCACCACCTCTGCAAAAAGGCAGCTTTTTCCTTTGCCCATTCCTTTTCCCGGATCCAGATGCCCTGTTCCTCGATCCCAAAATTTTGCCCGCATTTCGTTCGGGTGGCAAATTGTAAAGAGACAAAATTATGGCCCAAAACCAAAACCCCTAAGGTGCAGCAGCTGACCGGGGCTCCTGTCCAAGTTTTTGGGAAACTGCGCCCCCCTTTCCCAAAAGGGTTTGGAATTTTCTCCCACCATTGGGAGAAAAAAATTGGCTTATTGGCCGAGCCAAGAGAGGGAAGTTCCAAGCCTAATTTTTTTTTCCAAAAAGGCATTTCCGGGCATTTCATAAATATGTAAAAACAGAAAGGGGCCAGTCCTTGACCCTTATCGGTTGGGGTTCCAAGGTTAAAAACGGCACCCGGGGAAACGCTGGAGCTGAAAATACGGTCAGGGCCATTTAACATGTCCTTTACGCCCACTGGGTGAATGTGCTTCCTTGCCCCGGGGCAAAAACCCAACAACCTTGGACGGGGAGCGCCGCTTTCTCCTCCACGTTTTTAAAAACTGCTGCTCCTGCCCCAAAAATTGCCCCGCCCCCACTCCCCCCTTTCCCCCCACCCACCCCAAACTTCAGCCCCCCACAAGTACTGTCCTTTCATACCACATGTGTAGGGCACAGGGTGTCAGCATTCTCCACCTAGCTTCCCTCGGCAAACGAAATTTCCACACAGGGAGGAAAAGTCCGCTAATCAGCAAGAAATCGATGGGTGGCTTTCCCGCCCCAACTGCAAATCGGAACCTTTGGTGACGGACAATGGGGGGAAACAGGGTGCCCCGGCTGCCCCCAAAGGGGGGTGGTCCTTGCGCCCTGCAGGGGCGCAAAAAGTTTAAAATCTGGTTGTAAAAAGGTTCCTGAAGTTTCCCCCCGATCTTCAAAAACTTTTAAAAAATTGGCCAGGAAACTGTGAAACCCACTTTATCCTTTCGTAAAAAGCCAGGAAACACCCCTCGAGTTGCAGGGGCCGGGAACGGCCTCCCCCAAAACACGCCTGTTATGCGATTTTCCCACCCGCCTGGAATTCCACCCTGCACATTTTGGAAAGACGAGAACAGAAAAAAGGGCCATTAACGTTTTTTGGAAATCCAGGCAGACAGAAGTACCCCCCCTGTGAAAACAAATTGAAGTCGCCTTTGGCAGCCTTTCTTTCACCTGCCGTTTGTTGGGGCCATTCGAGGGGGCCCCACTTTAATTTGCGTCCCAAAGGACTAGGGGATGAAAAAACCTTCCCACTGCTTAAAGCCCTTTAAAACAGATGCTGAAAATCTTTTGGGGCGGGGGGGAAGGGGAGATTGGCGAAACACTCGGGGCCAAAATAGCCCCGGGGGGGACGGGAAAAGGAGGGGAGGAGGGGGAGGAGGGAAGGACATTGGACAGAAAAAATTTTTGGGTTAAAAAGAGTGATTTTCCCTCCCCGGTGTCAAGAAGGAGGACGGAGCAGTTTGGAGGAGGTGGATGGAGATAGGAAAAACGGGGGAAGATGACCCCCCAACCCACCGGGGCCCAGGATACAGTGGAAATGGAGGCAGGGACACCCGGAAAAGAACTTGTGCAGTTTTTCCCGCAGAAAGCTTTTTTTGCCTGGCTAGTGGCAGCCCGGAAAGTTCAGCTTTCCGGGCAGGGGATGATTTATCCCCCTCTCCAACCCAATTGGGCACTCGCTTGGGGGCCCAAAAAAATGGGAGCCTTTTTTACCCAAAAAATTTGAGGGAAGCAAAACCCCAAAAATTCCCTATAGGTAAATTTCCTTTCCGTAACCCCTTTGGGCCCGCTGCCTATTTTCGGAAATCTTTCCCTCCTTTGACAGGTATTGCCCCGGGGGGTTCCTCACCCCCCTTCCCCCCTTTCCCTATTTGCCCCCGGGATGCGGGGGGAAGGGGGGGGGTGGGAAACCCAGTCCCACCACCTCCTTCGCAGAAAACCTAATTTTGGAGCCCAACTAATGAGACCCTTTCCCTTCACCCCCCCTGGAGGGGGGGCAAACCAAAACCAAACCCACACCCAAGCAGAAAGGGAAAGGGAGCTTTCCCCCAAAAACCAACAGGTTGTGGGCCTACTTGGACAGCACCCCTCCCCACCCAGTTAGAAATCCCCCTGGAAAATTTACATGGGAAACCAAAGGGATGTGTGGCCGCCAACCTTGCCAAATTTGGGCAGGGGAGAGAAGTTTGCCCTGCCCCCCCAGTATTTTGTGGCACCCAAGAGGGGGTTTTTTCCCCAGTCCCGGCGGGGGCCTCTTTTACCCCAAAGGAAACCCCCCGGGTTGTAAGGGGGAAAATTGTTTGGGTAAAAAAAATGCACCTTTGTAAAAGATGAATCAGGGTGGTTTGGCGGGATTTCCCACACCCAAATCCCTTTAAACCCCGTCAGTCTGGGTTCAAACTACCTGCCCCCCCCCACTTTTCCCTGATGCCGCCCCCCCCGCCTGATGCCCACACCCTGCTGTTTAGTTTTTTTCCCATCTGCCCAACCACCTCTTTCCCGGGGGCCTGGTATTGCCACCCCCCCAAAAACACCTGTTTTTTGGGCCCCCACCCCTATGTGCTCATGCGCTGCGCTTTTTGCGGTTGCCGTGACATCCACCCCTTGTCTTGTCCACTCTGCGGCCTGGAAATTTTTTTGGCCCCCCTTCCAGAATGCCCATTGTCCCAAACTCTTTTTAAACCTCTTTGCTGTTGCCCCTGTCATCACCTCCACTTTTGGCCCATTGTGCCACTGCCTGCCCTCATGGGGCTCCCGCCGGCCCCCTCGCTCTCAGCCCTATTGCCCGCCTGTTGGCCTAATAAATTTTGCCCCCTGCAGAATGTCTTTTGTGCCATTTCTTAAACCCTCATGCTGTTTCCCCTTCCTGTTCATCCCCCTCCACTCCTTTCATTGTGCCATTTCCCTAACCTCATGTTTCCCTGGCCCGGCCTTGACCCCCCGTCCCCAGCCCATTGTGCCGCTCTTTTGGCCCAAAATACTTTTTTGGCCACCGCAGAATGTCTTTGGCCCAAATTCTCTAAACCTCATGCGCTCCCGGGACTTTTTGCCCGTCCCCCCACTAAAAAACGGGTGTCATTGTGCCACGTCTGACCTCGGCCCCCGAAAGGGCCCTGGCCTGCCGCGGGGCCTCCCACACTGTGGCCTACTCCTGTTTTTTGCCTCCCTCCGGAATTTGTCTTTGGGTGCCCACTTTTAAAACCTCAATAACTGCTCCCGCCGTTGACTCCCCCCAAAACTGAAAATTCATTGTCCCAAACTCTGTGGCCTAATACTTTTTTGCCCCCCTCCAGAATCCCAATTGTCCCCAACTGTTTGACCCTCTTTTTGGCTGCCCCCCGTCCCCCTCCACACTGTGTGATTTGGGGGCACCCCTGTCCCCCAAATTTGTCTTTTTTTCCCCGCCCCCAAAAAGCCCAATTGTGCCACTCCCTGACCTCTAAACTGCTGCTCCCATGCCCCCAAACACTGTGTAAATTTGGCCAAACCTGGGGCCCCTAATCCGTTTTGCCCCCTCCAAAATGTCTTTGGGTGCCACTCCCCTTGACCCATGCTGTGTGGTTTCCCGCCGTCCCTCCACACTTATCACTAATGTTTGCCCCCCCTTGAGCTTTTCAGTTTTTTTTTTTTCCCGCTTTCGCTGGCAAAACTTTATCAGGCTACATTGGGCTTGATTTTTTTTGGGTCAGTTTTGCCCTTTTAAGGGCCCCGGGGGATTTTTTAAGTGAACGTTTTTCTAAGGGGGGGCTGTATGTGGGGTTTTCCATACTAAAACACCCCAAGGGTATTAAAAGCCCAAAAACCAAGCCCCCTCTGCTTTTATTTTGGAAAGGCACAACTTTTAAACGCACCCTGCACCTGGGCAGCCTGGAAAAAGTGTTTTTTAAACGTGATTCGTGCCGAAGAAATTTGGGGACCAAAACAAAATTTTTTCCCGGGAAAAATTCGGGGAAGTAAACGAACCAAAAAATTTTTTGAGAAATTCGGAAATCTCTATGAAAAGGGGGGTTAGTAAAAATTTGGGCACTTTTTTATCTTGAGAAAAGACAAATTCGAGGGGTTTTTGATTAATTTCTAAAAATTATAAAAAATTGGCCCCCTACTTTAAAAGTATGGGGGAAAAAATTATTTCCAGGTGAAAGCCCCCCTCAAAATAAAAAAGGGGGACATTCCCCTTTCCCGACAAAAGAAAAAAGGATTCAATCCCCAAAAAAGGAAAAGGGAGCGTTCTTCATGTAAAAAATTGTGAATCTGTGGAAAAAGCCTGCCTGAGTAGCTGGCCCACAGAAAGGAACTATAGATGTTTCGGGGAAAGGTTAAAAAACCCCAAACCTTAAACCTTGGGAACTAAAGAATTTTAAAAATGGCCCCGTTCCCGGGAAAACAAAGGGGGCAAAAATTCGGGATTCCTGGCTGTTGGAGTTTGGGGGTTTTCCAGGGGAATTTTTGGGTCCCCCACTGGGGGGCAGTTTGGTTCTTCCCTTGGGGGTGGTTTCGGGGCCCTTTAAACCCAGGGGGGAAAAGGCCCCCGGGTTTAAAAGTCCTTGTCTCCCCCCTTCAAAACATTTTCCCCCCCCTTTGGTTTTTAACTTGATGGACACGTGTTTCTTTAAAAACCATACTTTGAACTTTGTAATATCAGCTTTAAATCCTTTACAAGAAAAAAAAGCAGTCAAAGGGGATATTTTGGATTGAGGTAAACCTAGCGGGTTGGGAAAGACGGTCCTTTTTTTTCCCAAATTTTTGATCAAAAAAGTACACTAAAAAAACCTCGGGCTTTTTTTAAAATATTTCAAAAGAAAATTTACAAAAAATTTTTCCCCCAAAAAAAAATGGGAAAAATTATTTTACACAACAAAAGCATAAAAAATTTACCAGTCAATGGCTGAATAAAGATTTAAACCCCAGTAGAAGGCAAAAAACAGCCCGTTGCTTTTTTTGGGAAAGTTAAAGAGGTGCGGGAAAATTGCTAAAGCAAAAAACCCCCACACCCATCCACTAGGGGGAAAATTTAGATGAGAAAAAACTGCACATTGAATTCCACTCAAAGGGCTTTTATGTTTTGAAGGAGGGGTTTGCTGGTTTTTATAATTGCATATAGAAAAGGGAAAAACCACCAAAGTACAGAAATGCTTTTGAAATAATTATTGAAGTAAATTCAAAAATTTTGGGGCGGGTGATTTTTAATTCCCTTTAAAGAAAACGGATTAAAATTTTCCCCTTTCAGCCCTGCAATGAATAAATAAAAATTTTACATATTTGTTATACATTAAATACATATATGTCCCAAAATTTAATTGTACATAAAAATTTAATAATTTCTTGGGGATCCCATATAAATTATTTGATACACTGGAAAAATTTTTTGCAAGTTTCACACCTAAAAAAGAATGGAGATGTCTGAAAAAATTTTATTGAAAGGTTTATTTAAAAACTGTGGGGGAGACAAAAATCTAAAAAAATCCCCCCAATAACCATTGTTTTGATTTTTAAAAAAATTTTGAATTTTTTTGGGTCATAAAAAATTGCATTTGATACAAAAAAAAACCCAAAACTTAATTTTTGGGTACAGAAAATCCTTTTCTTTGCAATTACAGAGGTCAAAATTTTTCCCTGCAGTTCTCGGCCACATTTGTACACACTGAAAGCAGGGTTTTTGGTTAAATTTACCCAATTACATCACAGGCCCCCCCCCTTTCCCTTTCCATGAAACACCGTCTCAACTAAATTGCCCCTTATGTCCTCTACATAAAAGTGCCTAGTACTGTGGTCTCTCCAAATTTAAAATGTCCTTTTCCTTTTCGGGTTCCCCCATTTTAAAATTTTCCCACAAATGTGAATGTTTGTATCTACTTTCCCCGATCTTACTTTCAAAATTCCTACTTGTTGTTCAATAAAAGGGTTTTGCAGGGAAAGGTTTCGGGAAAAAACTCCACGATTTGGGGCCCAACCCATTTTTTGGCCAGGTCCCCAGAAAGTAGGGGGCGAAAGGGGCCCTCACCGAAGGCAGCAGTGAAAACTCATTCAGTGCGGAGCCGGGTTGTAAAAATAAACCAAACCTCAGGTGGCAGTTTTTTGCCAAACACTGAAGAAGGCTAACATGGCAAATATGTAGAATCTGTGGGGAAATTTAAAAGACCTAACCGTTGGTCCAAACCCCCTTTGCGCCCCAACATATGCAGGGTCCCCCCAAATACAGTGGCCTTGGGAGAAAACTGTCTAAAAGGGGGTGTTGGTCAGAAAAAATGGGAAAAAAAACATCGATTCTAATGAAGGGGAATTTTTTATAATTTCGGGAAAAATTCCCGGAAAAAGAAGGGGGAAAAGTTGGGTAAATTCGCGGGGGAAGGGAAGGGGCAGGTTTTTTAAATTGAAAAATGGCTGCAAGCACATGGAGGGTTTTTTTGGGGAAAAAGAATTCTGGGAGGAAAAAAAGGAGTACCCCTAAATGACACGGCAGAAAATGAACCCAATCCGAGACCGGGGGGATTCTGTGACGCCCACCACACAACACTTTTTTTTTTCCAAAAAATTTTTTGCAAAAAAGTGTTTAGGAGTGTTTTAAGGTAAAAATTTTTTTTTTTTGTCAGTTTAAACTCATTGAGGGTTTAAATTTGGGGTCGGGGCTTTTTAATTTCACTGAAAAGCTTTTGCAACACCGTGCAAAATTATTTTGGGGCAGGGTGCCCAAATTTAAATGGCGGCAAGACTACTTAAAAAGGCCCGCCCACAAAAATTAACCAACCTAAAATTTGAAAGCCAAAATGGCAAAGAAAAAGGATTTGTGGGTGGCTGAAAAACGGAAAACAAATTGTGGAGTGTTTGGCCCCAAGGGCCCCAATTACTACAATCAACATTGCCAGACATTTCCATCGTGATCATGCCCCAATTCAAAAAAGTAGGGAAGTTTGATTCACAGACCACACGTGTGCATGCGAAAAAGGGGAAAATTGAGGACTCTTCCAAACAGGCAAATTATGTCAGGGTAAAAAAAGCACTTAAAAAATTCCTTTGGGTCATAGCAGCAAGAAAGTTTTTGAAGCTGCTGGGTCCCTTTCCCAACTTCCCCCTTTTAAAACCCAAGAGGGCAGGGTCCTTAAAGAGGTTTAAAGCTGTGAGTAAGTCATCCTGTCGACCCCCCAAAATCCACTGCCCCAAAAGGGCAAAAAGGCTCCAGGGGCCAAAAAACAATACATGAAAACTAAAAAATTCCCAAAAAAACTGTTTTTTTTCACCGATGATTTCCCGAGCAAACCTCGATGGGCCCCAAAATGGTTTAAAGTGGAGGATGGTTTGGTTTTAAATGGACCCCCCCTTTGAAAAACCGGCTCAGCGCCAACAATGGGGAAAGGTAGAAAAATTGGGTTTTTGGGGGCTTGGAACCGGGGGGAGAGAGTTTGGGGCCTTTTTGGACCCCTGAAAGTGTAAAAGAAAAACCCTTTAATGTATGTGGAGTTTTCAAAACACCCCTTTTCCCCTGCCAGGGTTCAAGAAGAAAAAACCGTGCATTCCGCGGCAAGTTAAAAATTCATGCAGGAAATGCACCGTTTATGTTTACAAATAAAAAACATCTCATTATGGCTGCTTTGGGCAAAAAAAGGGGGAAAAAATTTTTTGGTGTGGCCCCCATGCCCCCCTGACCTCAACCCCATTGAAAAACCTGTGGAGAAAAGGCCCCCCCCCAACCCCCGGGGGGGCCCGGGGGAGGGCCCGCAAACAGGACAAATACCGGTCGGAAAAACCGGCCGGTTTTTTGTCCTGTCCCCATGTAAACGCCCCCTAATATTTGATGGGGGGAAAAATTTAAATGACTGCAATTCATAAAAGGAAAATTTTGGAAAATAAGGGGAAAATTTATTTGCAAAATTAATTTGGAACACAGTGTATATAAGCCCGGGAAATGACGGGGGCAGTTCACATGCTTCTCTGTGCCGTGTTTTTCCCCTGCTGCAGTTTCCCGGTTTTTAAGGGGATCCTCACCCAATGAAAAAAACCTTTTATTAGGGGTTTTTTGGGGGGGGGGTGTCACAGCTTTTTCAGAAAACTGCTTTTTCCTTTAAAACCCAAATTTTGATTTTTGGGGTTTTGGAAATTGAAGCCAGTGTGAGTAAAATTTCGTCCCTTTTATACTTTTAATGTATCTGCTCAGTTCTATATGCTTTCTGCAAATTGCTTTTATTTAATGCAAATTGCAAGGGTTTTTAAAGGGAGGGTTGTTGCTGTTGTATTCAGTTAAAGAAAAAATTTTTTTTAAACAACCCCAAATTCCCATTTAATTTTTGGGTTGTTATGTTTTTTGCGAAAGTTATACCCAAAGGGGCTACTTAAACGTTTTTTGTGCAATTGTAGTCAGTAAAAAAAAGGGTTTTTTTTTAAACGCCAAAAAAGAAAGTTTGCCTGTAGAAAAAAATTTTTTAACCAAAAGGGTTTTTTTTACTTTTTTTTCTGCTTTTTTAGGGGTCAGAAAAATTTACACATGTTTTAAAACGTTAAAAAAATGGTAATTTTTGCAGCTCTTTTTTTTGCACAAATTTTGACCCAAAAGGTTTAAATTTAAGGTTTTTTTTGCTGTTGTAGTCATTTAAAAGAAACTGTTTTTTTAAACCCCAAAAAAGAAATTTTGCCTGTAGCAAAATTTTCAAAATCAAAGGTTTTTTTACGGTTTTTCTCCCTGTTCTGGGTCAGAAAAATTTTACACGTGGGTTTTAAAACGTTACAAAGCGGGAAATTTTTTGGCAGCTCTTTCTTTTGACAATTTAGATCCAAGGGTTAATTAGCTTTTTTTTTTGCTTTTGTAGTCGTTAAAGAAACGGGTGTTTTTCAACCCCAAAAAAGGGGAAATTTTTGCCTGTGCTTTAATTCTTTATCCGAAGGTTAATTACGGGGTTTTTCTGCAGTTGTGGTCAGTAAAATATACGTTTTTTTAAAAAACGCTACATAGGGGAAAAATTTTGGGGCCGCTCATTTCTTTTTGCGAAATTTTAGACCCAAAAGGGTTAATTAAGCTTTTTTCTGCTGTGTAGTCATTTTAAAATCACATCGTTTTAAACCTAATAGCTGGAAATTTTTTGGGGAAGCTCATTTTTTTTGTTTAAATTTTTTGACCAAAGGGTTTAAATTTAAAGGGTTTTTTTCTGCTGTTGTGGTCAGAAAAGAAACTGTGTTTTAAACCCCAAAAGGAAAGGGCTTTTTGGGCCTGTAGCTTAATTATATCCGAGGTTAATTTTTGTTTTTTTCTGCGGGTTGTGGTCAGTAAAAAACACGTGGTTTTTAACAGCTGCATAGGGGTTAAATTTTTGGCAGCTCTTTTCTTTTGCGAAATTTAGACCCCAAGGGGTTAAATTTAAAGTTTTTTTCTGCTTTTTGTGGTCAGTAAAAAAAACATTGTTTTTCAACCCCCAAGAAGAAATTTTAAATTGTAGCATTTTTCCCTTATCCAAAGGGTTTTAATTAAGCCTGTTTTTTTCTTTTAAAATTCAGAAAAATTACACAGTTTTTTTAAAAGGCACATATAAGTTTTTTTTTCCCTTGCCATTTTGTGGAGCGAAATTTTTAAAATTCCAAGGGTTTCCAAGTTGTTGGGGGTTTCATTTGGAGTAAAAATTACGGGGGTGTGCATTTATCATAAACAAAATTTTCATTAAACGTCTGTTTTTTTTTTCAACAAAAGTATGTCAGACAGGGGTTGGCAGGTTCTTCACTTGCCAGGGAAGGGTCAAAACTTTCCGGGGGCAGGCACAGGTCGCGCACAAAAGGGAAGTCGCAGTTCGGGTTTGAGGCCAGTACTGCCAGTGTCATTTTGCGGCCATGTGTTGATCGAAACCCAAGGGTTCTTGTTTGGGTTGTTGGGGCCCCCAACTTAATCCCAGATGAATTGAAAAACCTTTGCCACCCAGTCGATGGGTTCGTGAGTTTTAAAACTCTTTTTTGGCAGGGCCCGGGGGAAGGGGGCCTCAGCGGGCCCTTTTGGGTCCCCCCCCCCTTTTTTTGTTCTTCAGGCCCTTTGGGGCCAGAGAAACTAGTTGTGGTCTGGGTCATCGCCACTCTCAGGAGGACAAACAATTTGAGGCAGTCCCAGGCTATTTGGCAACAAAAGAGGTGGGGCAGAATCCCCTGTTTTCTTGCAGTATTGATGTGGAGAGTGGAAATGGGGGGTTTTTTTGGGGCTAGCGGTCAGCTTTTACTTAAACCATAAAGGAGGTGGGGGCCCGAAAGGTGACGATCAAACATTAGGGAATTTAAAAAACGGGGTTGGTTTTAACCCATTTTTGGGTTTTTATTTCCGTTTGCCCAAATCCCCGGGAGGGGAACTTGAATGAAGGGGGGACCATAAAAAAGGAAATGTTTTTGGGGTTTTTGTTAAATTTTGGGCCATTTGTGCCATTGTTGATTGAATTTTCATTTACAAAACTAAAAGGGGGAAAGAACAAAAAAAAAAGAAAAAAGCAAGGGTCCCAAAACTTTTTTTTGTATAACTTCCCCAGTTTAAAGATTTTTGAATCGCTTGTCCAATTTTCAAAAACAAAAAACCCCAAGCCCTTTTGGGGGGCCTTCCCCGTTACCGGGGGGAACAAATTACTTCCACACAGATTTAAAAGTGGTTTAGAAAGAAAGTTAAAAAAAGTTCATTTGTTGAATAAACCCAGATAAAAAAGGTTTTGAAAAAGGGAAAAATTTTTTCCCTAAAATATTTTTCCAGGTGTCCAGATTTAAAAGTGTGGAAAATTTTTTAGCTGCATTTGTAAGGGAAAAAGGCTCCTCCACAATGCCTCCAAGACTAAAATTTTTAAATAATTTTGTTTTTAGGGGGCCAAATTGAAAAAGGGAGTTTTCTTTCCGCCTCGTCTGCCCTTACCCGTGTACCTTTCCCCTTTTGGCCCCCTTCCCTTGACCCAAACCCTTTCCCGGCTGTCTGCCTTACATTTGGGCCCCCAAATTTCGAGTTTCCCTTGGGGAATTTTGTACCTGTTTACATTTTTGGCTGCCACTGAAAGCAAGTCACGTCAGGGGTTGCGAAAGGGTTTAGACTCCCCCCCGGCAAGCCCATCCCGCTTTGCGGCGGGGATCGGGTTAAAAATTTGGGCCTACTTGCCCTTTCCCCCCCCGGGGGGTGGTTTTTGGGCCAATTGGACAGGAGCTTGGTCTGTTCTGCATTAGGGATGGTTTGACGAAAATTTGCGGTCTTTTGGGGAAATCACCCAAAAGTAACGAATGAGGGGCAACTTGGTGCGGGGGGGGGTTTCGGGGCCCCGGGTTGTTGTTTTAAAATTGGGTGTTGTTTTTGGGGCAGAGGTGGGGGAACCCCTTAAACTCCCTGAAATGGGTGGCGTGCCATGGGGTGCTGTGCTTTTTGGGACAGATGGACCACCCACTCAAAAAACACTTAGGGTTGACCCCCCATGATGTATAGAGGGCTTTTGGTGCCCAATTTTTAAAGGCCCGGGGTAAAAGTTTTTAAATTTTTTGACCACGATTCGAATTTCCCAAAGGGTTCGCCCCCTTGGGGTCTTAGAAAAAAAAATGCCAACCGCGAGTAGGTGTTTTTCCCAAAAAAAAGTCTGCCGGGATTTTTAACTGTTACCCCCGCGCCCCGGTGAGACCCTGTCCCATTTAATTTCGGGGGCCCTGCAAATGGGGGGTTTAAAATAATGGCGTTTGGCCCCCAAAAACCTCGCACCCCCCCCCCCCCCCCCCCCCCCCCTTTGAAAACCCCCCTTCGGATCCCCCGGCCCAAAACACTCCGATTTTAAGATCTGCGCCACGGGCCTGGACCCAAGCTGCCGCCTCTTTCCCAATGTTTAATGATAAAAGGGCCCCTTGTAAAACTGTTGGTTTGGGGAAGTGATAGCATACTTGGCTTTAAAAACCCCCAGTTGCTGATGACCCCCCAATTTTAAACATCTCCAGCCCGACATTAACTCCCCTTCTGCCCAAAATATCCCAGTTTGTCTTTTCGTTCCCAACACGTTCTTCTCCTCCCGTTTCCCAAAAAACTCAATTTTGAGAAAATGGAAGGGTTCCAGGGTGGGACAATGGGTTTTTCGGGGTTTGGTAAACCGGTAGGGGGGCCACTTCAGGGAGAAAAGGGGGGAAAAAGGGAGGCTTGGAGTGGGTGAATATTTCTTTTGGGGGGGAAAAATTTTTGCCTTTTTAAAAATGGGGCCCCAACAAAATTACCTTGACCCAAAGGCCTTTCTGCTTCCCCGGCCCCAAAAAGTGCGATGGGGTTTACATCGATTAGTTTTTTTCCCTTTGCCCAACCCCGTCCCCCCTAAAACGGGGTCGCTGTAAAAAGCCTGCCCACTGCAACAAAAACCCCCATTTGCAATTCTCCTCTTACTTTTTCCCCGTTTCCTGAAGAAGCAGCAAAAGGTCTTCCCCCAACCTCTTTTGCCCCCCACTACCCTTTAAAATTTAGTTGGTCCTCAGGGTTTTTGTGGAGCAAGGGACACAGCCCCATGAAGTTTCTGGTGTGGGAAGCGAAAAAAGAAAGAGGTGGGTTTGAGGAAAAGGTGAGAGCCCTCTCCTGTCCCGGGGCCTCCCAAAACTGGGGGTTTTGTGTGTGTCCAAACCCCACCCCTTTTTGACTGGAGTTTTTCCAGATGTAATTTGTAGAAAGTTTATGACCTAGTGTGTGCTTCAAAAACCCATGGGGGAAAGATAAACCGGGAAAGGCTGGGGCCTCGCAGGGTGCTCCCGCTGTGGCCCCTTTAAAATGTGCTGTGCTGTGGGGGGGCTCCCAAAGAAAAACCCTATACTGTGTTCTTTGACGCTAGGGAGGATCTTAGCCCCCAGCTTTTTTTTTTTTTCCGGGCTGGCGTGAAATGACTTTATTGGGACTGTTTTTCCTTTTTCCCCATTTTTTTGGTCAGTTTTGCCCCAGTAAGTCCCAAAAGGAAATTTTTAGAGTAAAGCGGTTTTTCTAAGAGCAGGGAAAGTCATATGGTGCCCCTACAAAACACCCATTGTATGAAAAAAAAAAAACCCAAGCTCCTCCAAATTATTTAAGCTTGGCACAAAGTTCTAAAAAGAACCTAAAAGGCTCCCCTCCCAGCCTGGAAAAAAGCTTTTTTTTTAAAAGCAAATTCTTTGGGAAGGGAATTTCAGCCCGAAAAAAAATTTTGGGACGGAAAATTTGCAAAGCCCGGGCAAACCCAAATTTTTTGAAAAAATTCGCCTTTTTCTTAGTATGGTCCACCCTTGGCCTTCAAAAGGCACCCAGGGGAAAAACCTCCTTTTAAAGGCCCAGTAAAGGGTTCCCCAAAATCTCTGCCGAAGGGTGTTGTCTGTTTTCCCATCATCTACCAGTCAAATTTCCTGTTCTCCCCCACTATGATGCCAGAAAGTCGTTCACCGAGAAGTAAAAAAAGAGACGCAGTATGTGTCTAGCCTTCCAAAGGGCCCAAAAGCTGCCCCAATGCTCCTGCCCCAAGTTGGTGGTACTGCTTTTCCCTCCCTTTTAAAGGTGGTGGACCCCTACACCATTCAGAAAAATTTTGGCTTGTGCCAAGCGGGAGGTGGAGAGTCCCAAGCCATCTTTTCGTTTGGGAAAAGGCCCGTACCACCCCTGCAAAAATATGTAGAAGGAGGGGGGCCAGTATTGGGGCCTGTCGATGTTTTTTCAAAAGTGCCCCGGCGGGCGGGGGAAAGTGTGGAGCTGTAAATTAGGGTTCAGGGCAGTACTATACATTTCAAAAATTTTTTTTTATATTTTTTAGGGGGTACAAAAGACCCCCTTTTTAATTGGGAAATTTTTTGGTAAAAAGCAGGATTTTGTTTTTGTATAGACGGTTTTAAAAACGAATTGCTCTTTATTTGGTTTTTTTGGGAAATTCTTTTTTCAAGCTTTTAATTTTTTGGAAAAATTTGAGTTTTCTTATTTTTTGGCTGTTAAAGAGTATATGTATTTCAGATTTATTTTATGAAAATTTTGGGAAGTAAAAAGTTTTGGAGGGATAAAAGGGTTTTAAACCCCTTTGTGATAAAGGTGGGGAAATTTTTCTTTTTGGAACACAAAAGCAGGTGCACTGGGACTTTTAAAAAAGACATAGGTAAATTTATATTTTTTTTTTTTTAATTCTTTTTTTAGGGAAATATACTCTTATTTCAGTCCCAAATGAGTTCAAAAAAAAACCCCTGATGGGGTTTTAGTGAAAATTTGGGAAATGACAAAAGGGTTTTTGGGGAAGGGAAGGGTGAGCGTTCAGGCGTGGTGTGGGGCAGAAATAGACCCCCTGTTTTTGACTCAAATTCCCCCCACAAACAAGAGGGAAAAATTGCCCTTGGTATAAAATAAAATAGCCAAAAAGTGAAACCAGATGGTTTTCGGGCGTGTATGGGGGCAAAAATAACCCCCTGTTTTTTGACTCAAATTCCCCCAAAAAAAACAAGAGGACAAAAATTTGGACCCAGGGGTAAAAAATTTACCTCCACAGTAAAACCAGATGGAATTGGGCATGTTGGGGAAAAAATTTACACACCTGTATTTGACTCAGATTACCCCACAAACAAGAGGATAAATTGACCCTTGATATAAAATAAAATACCCTACAGAATGAATGAGAGTCAATTCAGGCATGTTTGGGGCAGAAATACACACCCTGTAACTGACTCAAATTACCCCACAAACAAGAGGAGAAATTGATTCTTGGTATAAAATACCCTACAGAATAAACCAAATGGAATTCAGGCGTGTATGGCGCAGAAATACACACCCTGTATTTGACTCAAATTCCCCCACAAACAAGAGGAGAAATTGACCCTTGGTATTAAATAAAATTAGCCTACAGGGTGAACCAGATGAAATTCAGGCGTGTATGGGGCAGAAATACACACTTTGTATTTGACTCAAATTCCCCCATAAACAAGAGGAGAAATTGACCCTTGGTATTAAATAAAATATCCTACAGAGTGAACCAGATGGAATTCAGGCGTGTATGGGGCAGAAATACACACTTTGTATTTGACTCAAATTCCCCCACAAACAAGAGGAGAAATCGACCCTTGGTATAAAATACCCTACAGAATTAATGAGATGGAATTTAGATGTTAATGGGGCAGAAATACACACCCTGTATTTGACTCAAATTCCTCCACAAACAAGAGGAGAAATTGACCCTTGGTATAAAATCAAATAGTCTACAGAATGAACCGGATGGAATTCAGGCGTGTATGTGGCAGAAATACACACCCTGTATTTGACTCAAATTCCCCAGCAAACGAGAAGAGAAATTGACCATTGGTATAAAATCAAATAGCCTACAGAATGAACCAGATGTAATTCAGACGTGTATAGGGAAAAAATACACACGCTGTATTTGACTCAAATTTCCCCACAAACAAGAGGAGAAATTGACCCTTGCTATCAAATACCCTACAGAATGAATGAGATGGAATTCAGGCGTGTATGAGGCAGAAATACACACCCTGTAATTGACTCAAATTAACCCACAAACAAGAGGAGAAATTGACCATGGGTATAAAATATCCTACAGAATGATCCAGGAAGGAACTATAGGCATGTATGGGGCTCAGAAATATGACACCCTTATTTGACTCAAATTCCCCCAACTCTCAAACAAGAGGAGGAAATGATCCCTTGGTAGAAAAATTCCTACGATTGTACCAGATGAATTCAGGGAAGTCGTATGGCGGCATTGTATTTGACTCAAATTCCCCCACATAACTAGAGGTGAATTTGACCTTGGTATAAAAAATTAAAATACCTACTAAATCAACCGATGGAATTCATGCATTGTGATGGGCGCAGAAATTACCACATCCCTGGGATTTTATGGGTGATATACCCCACAAACTAAAATAAAACTCAAAAATATAAAAAAATGCTGGTTCAGGAACAGGTGATATGACATTCCATTGTGACGTTCTTTCACCCTTAGTAAGCTCTAAAATAATGGTTTTTGTTTTGCACAGAGTTACAAATAAAGTGCTGCAGCAGCCAGATGCTTGTGGACAGGAGGGGGACACACTGACATGTGGTCAGAATTTAAGATGGCTGCCGTATAACTAGGGCTGTGAGTTATCAGGGAGCCCGCTGGTTGCTGGATTGGCCTTCATGTCTGCTCAGAT
Organism: Phyllomedusa bahiana; assembly: GCA_025379985.1. Lineage (NCBI taxonomy): Eukaryota > Metazoa > Chordata > Amphibia > Anura > Hylidae > Phyllomedusa > Phyllomedusa bahiana. The sequence continues at coordinate 19,629 of JAODAL010024767.1, read as the reverse complement.
GAACCATGGAGGATGGTTTCCTTTCTTCCCATAGTCTCTGCCCATGTTCATGGACCATTGCACGCAGCCTTTTTAGAAAAATAAAGACGTTCACATTCCGCGCCGAATCACCCATTGAACCTTCGTTCCTGTGCAGATATCGAATTTTCCCCTGAGATTTCTAAATTGAATTCCACCTTCAATTAGAATCAATTTTTTTTTTAGCATCTCTAGAATCATTTATGATGGCAGTATAGTTCTGCCAGGACAAGCATGGAAATGTACCACTCTGTTTTGTCCCTAATTTTTGCTGAATTGAACTTCAAAAATTTAATTAATTGAGTCCCTTTCCCATTCCACAGAAGGAAAAAATCATCCACATAATGCTGCCATGTCACCACCTTCTTAACATACAATGACCCATGAATGAATTTATCTTCAAAATATGACATAAATAAATTAGCCACATCTGGAGCCACAAGAGACACCACCGAGGTCCCTTGCAGCTGCAAGTGATATGTCTCACCTATTCTCAAATAATTATTCTTCAACACTAACTCCAAGAGTGTCATAAGGAACATAATATGCAAGTTGGAAAGTGATGCATCCAGCTCCTGCTATGCACCTATCCTCATGGGGAATATTGGTGTACAAACTTTTTACATCTAGTGTACATAGCCATGTAATGTGCGTACTATCTACTTGCTGAATTAATTGCAAAGACGTATTTATTTATGTCATAATTTGAAGATAAGTTTATTCATGGGTCATCATATGCTCAGAAGGTGGTGATGTGGCAATGTTACGTGGATGATTTTCCTTCTGTGGGACAGAGACTCAATTAATTGAATTTGTGGCATTTATTAATCAATTTCATCCCCTTATTTCCTTTTCATTAAATAAAGATCAGGAAACAATACAGTTTCTAGATGTTGAGGTGAAAAAAACTAGGGACTCTGCACAATTTACCACTACTTTATACTTTAAACCAATGGACTGAAATTATACAGTACATAGAACTATCATGCCCCACAGATATTGCATCTATTCCAAATATCAGACAAAATGGCACACTAAAAATCTATGCATAAAAACATCATAAGGGCCATTTTAGGGAATTTTTTGAAAATGCATTAATGCTATGGAATTTGTGAAACCTGGCGATTCTTAAGTTCACAGTTTTGATCAAAAATGTTTATAGCTCACTCCCAATTGCATCAGGGGATCCCAGCACAGCGTGAGTTCAACTCTAAAAAATGTTACCTCTCTAGTAGGCCTGTTCTGTCTACAACAATCTCAGGGAGTGAAAATAACTTGTAATGTTAATCCTTGTACTGCGTTTAATAGTGGTTGGCGGAGTGCAAAAGCCAATTGAGGTTGGCATTAGTGTTGAGCGATTGATATCGACAATAGTTGAAATCGGGCAAGGTTTTTTATGGTGATCGTATTTTCCGATCAAGGCGATATAATTAAGGTTAAAATCTGAGCATCATCTATTAAGATTCGCGCTTTTTCGGCGCTTCCTGTAATTTTGGCGGCAGCGCAAATCAGATTACTGAATTAGAGCAGGGTGAGATGGTGTGTGCAACGGTTTCTATGACTGGGATGCTGTATGGGTGTGCGACTGGCTGGAAAAATCAACATTGTATACCGCGTTTTAATAGAACAGCGTTTCCTGTTTTTCGCTCAGTGGTCTCTCAGGTCGTCGCATAGGGAAAGGACCTGCGCACTGTCTGTGGCCAAACAGCTCAGCGAAATTAGTCTATTTTCTTCACAGAGATATACCTCTACTATTAGCTGTGATCCGGCCAATTTAGTTAGTTAGAGATTTGAAGCGAATTTTTCTGTAGTTAGCTAGAAGAATTTTAAAGCAGCATCTACCGCTGTAAAAATTCACGGCGGTGGAGCAGGGGGGGGGGGGGGGGGCCCGCGGGCGAACACAGTCAAGCCTCTATCTATAAAGAACATTGGATAAAGTGCCATCACCCTAGGGACTTAAGGTGTATGACATTTTAGTGGAAGTATCTTTATTATTAACAGTTTTTTGATTATTGATAATATTTCCTGGATTATTGGGCAGCCTGAAACTTTTATTCGGATAAAACATCATTTTCTAGTTAAATGCAGGTCTCTTTTGTTAGCTGCAAAACTCCATTTTATCGTATACATTTCAGATAGGTGTCATTTTAATTTTTTGTGATGATTGATATAATCCACCCGTGACACATTAAATTTACATATCCAGCACATCTTGTAGTCTGCACAGGTTTTTGTTGCCAAATAAATACCGGTGTATCGTACGATAAACATACAAGTGATACCGTGTTTATTACTTTTGCGCACCAGTACGGTTCATTGACGCTGGCATCTACGTTAAATCTTAAAAAAACAGCAATTTCTATTATTCACCACAGGTGGACATTGAAAGGTGCAAAAAAATACATTTATTAATCAAAATTACATAACAGTTAGTTGTTTTTTGACTTTTGCGCACCCAGTACTGTTCATTGACGCAGCATTACTACGTAAATCTTAAAACAGCAATTCTATATTCACCACAGGTGGAAATTGACAAGGTGCAAAAAATTCGTTTATTATATTCAAAAACATAAACAGTTACGTTTTTTTGACTTTTGCACACCCAAGCATTGTTCATTTGACGGCAGCAATCTACGTAAATCTTTAATAAGCAATTCTTTATTCACAACAGTTGAATTGAACCTAGTGTGCAAAAACATATCGTTTATTATATCAATATAATTAACAGTTACGTGTTTTTTTGACCTTTTGAGCACCCAAGTACTGTTTCATTGACGGCAGCATCTACTTAAAATCTTTTAAAACAGCCATTTTCATATTCCCCACATGGTGAAATTGTAAGGTGCAAAATAATACCGTTTATTGATATTTCAAAACATAACAGTTACGTGTTTTTTGGACTTTTGCGCACCTGTATTGTTCATTGCGCAAGATTCTACGTAAATGCTTAATAACAGCCAATTCTACTAGTCTCCATCAGGTGAATTGAAAAGGGGCAAAAAAATACCATTTTTATATATCTATACATAACAGTTACGTGTTTGTTTAATTTTGCGCACCCAGACGGTTCATTGACGCAGCTATCTACTAAATCATAAAAAATCAATTCTATATTCACCACAGGGAATTGAATAGGTGCAAAAAATACCGTTTATCTATATCAAATAACATAAACAGTTACGTGTCTTGTTGACTCTTTGCGCACCCTGTCTGATCATGACGCAGCATCTATACGTAAATCTTTAAAAACAGCTATTCTATATTCACCACAGGTTGAATTTGATAGGGTCAAAAAAAATACAGTTTATTATATCAAAAAACATAACAGTTATCGTGTTTTGGATTTTGCGGCCTCCCAGTACTGGTTCATTGGACGCAGCATCTACGTTTTCTCTATAACAAGCAATTCTTATATTCACATCTGGTGGGAAATTGAAAGGTGCAAAAAATTCATGTTTATTATTCAAAACTTAAAAACAGTTACGTGTTTTTTGGACTTTTTGCGCCACCCAGTGTCTGATCTTTGACGCAGCTTCTACGTAAAGTCTTAAAACAGCATTTATATATTCACACCTGGTGATTGAAGGTCGCTATAAATACCGCTTTATTATTATCAAACACATTTTAACCAGTTTCGTGTTTTTTGGACTTGTGCGACCAACACAGTACTGGTTCATGGAAGCACATCTGACGTAATTCTTAATCAGCACATGTCTATTTTCACCACAGGGTAATTGAAAAGGTGCAATATTAAAATACCTTTATTATACCAAATACAGAAACATGTATACGGGTTTTTTGGACTTTCTTGCACTGTTTCCAGATTTGTTGATAGACAACTTGCATTTAAATTTGATTACAGCAATTTTGTTTGGATTAGTGGGATTTGAGACATAGCTGTGATTTCGCAGTCTTTTAATATGAGACTCTGCCAAAACTATTTCCATAACCTTCTCAAATTTTTATATTTCTGGGGACATGCGAGGAAAGGCGGTGGTAAGCGAGCAAAGAAGGGGGGTAGCCTAATGCCGAGTAGAGGTTCGAGAGAAGGTGCTCCTGTCCAGCTGCTGCGCCCAACACGCATGCCAGCGGGATCGGCGTTACAGGGACCACTTCTGGCGGGCACATCGCTGGGGTAAGGGCCAGTGCCTATCTAAGTAACGAACAGGCTAGCCTATTCTGTCTGCAGTGGTTTTATGCACCCACCATGATCGTTGCACGGCTGACACCTCATCGTCCTCCCCAGTCCCCACGGCCCCATACCCAATGCCCTCGTCCCCCTCTCAGACTTCTTAGCATAGTCCAACACATGAAGCATGCCCCACCACCCAAAATCATGTCAATGCCTGTACACCACCACTCCCCACTGTGGTCTAATATCCATTGCCCGCTGTAGACACTCTGTGATGCACCAAAAATGCCCGGGTTGGGGCTCAGAAGGCATGCCTCTCCCCAAACAAGATCTCCATGAGGATCGCATGTTGTAAGCCTCGCTCCTGTACGACCCCAGTTACTGCCCCCCATGCAATCTGGTAGCGTGGACGGCTAACGGTCCCCCCTGCCCACCGGTCAATCGGCAACACACGCCCGCCCCCGCGCGTCCCCCCCCCGGCCCAACGCCTCCTGCAGCCCTCGCCCCTTGCTTGTAGCACGCCCCCTCACAGCTTCTGGCCATGCAGCATACCAGTCAGGTCCCCGCACCAAGTCTCACCTGCTGGTGATGATGATGCATGATGAGACATTGCGGATCCATCCTGGTCTTTTCCACGCAGATATTTGCTTGCCCCGACGCGCACTCCACTCTCGTGGCCCCCCCCCCGCAGGTGGAAGACCGATGGCCGGTAGTGTTCAATTTTACGGCCGCGTCCCCAGCCCATCCACACCACAAGGAGAGGGGCCCCGGTCGCAAGAACGTCCAGCCCCTGCTCCATATGGCCACGTCACCGCCCAACGACCCCCCACGGTCCACCGCCGCCAAATCACCGCACCCTCCCGACGCATTATCGACGTCACCTTCCCCAACCCGGTCCCCAGGTAATCCATCAAGCCCTCGTCGCCCTTCTTGTGAGGCAAGCCTTCTGTTCACCAGCGATGTCATATGCCGCCTTTGCTGTAAACGCATAAAGTAGAGGGATATGAAAACCTTAAGTGGTTAACCTACCACCCAATCCATGTCTAGTTCACATGCACAGCGAATGCATGAGGTGCAATGGAGGGAACCCACTTGGGCCAAAAGGCCAGACCGACGCCGGCCTCCAACCACTGTCACACCCTCTGTCTCCCGGCCTCCTCCGCTCCGCCACCCACCAAGCGGTCCGCAGACTGCCCATGTTCTCTCAGAGTCATGATCATAGGATTCAGCCTCCGCTTCAGCTACCACCGTCGCCTCCGAGTTACACACCAGCCACCACCAGAGGGGGGACCCCATCTACCCTTCTCCTTCCGCCAGTTTGACGACTGCACGCCGTACAGCGGCCAGTGCTTGCAGGCCAGCCTTCTTGTCTTCCAGGTTTGGGAACAAGAGAAGAAACACTTTAACCCAAAACCATCCCAAAGCCAAAAAGCCTGGAATGTCGGCATTGCCTGGCTTTTGGCCGTGGTATATGTGCCTTTCCGTCTGGTGGAACCCAGGATGGGTTCCGCCACGTTCATGGCCCTCGCCTGCCCCAAATTACCAGATTGCCGAGCAGGGCATTTCTTTGCCAGAAAAGCCTGTTCCTCTGCCCTGGCAGCCAGTTGTCATCTTAAAAAATTTTCAAGCGCGGTTGTCTGCATCTGTGTCCGGAAAAGTCCATCTCACCACGAACACATGGACTAGTAAGCACGAGCCAAGGGCCGGCTATATCTCTTGTGGACAGCTCACTGGGTGGCTGGGTTTTTGGATGTCCTGGGGGTGTCGGTGGCTCTCAGGCTCAGGCGCGACGCTCTTTCAAAACCGCAGGGGGATGGTGCAGGGCTCTTCCCCCAAGGTCTTCTGGTGCCAATCTCGTGCCAGAGGGACACCAGGGGCGAAGGGGACCAGTGTTGAAATTAATCTGCCTTGGAGACCATTCTCACAACAAAAGGTCAGGGAGCTTGTGGGGGACGGCTACTAAGCAACGAGACCGAGCGGGCTGGGCTGGGTGACAAGAAACCTTGTGCCAGGCAAGGTGGTGTGCGTATATCGGGCGATATCTGCTGGCGCCCTTAAGATCGGTAAGGCTGGAGCACATTCCCCTTGCTGGCCCACATGTCATGAACCTTGTCGTTTCCAGAAATTTTCTAAAGAGCTACCCGGTCTGGGACTGCTGCTGAAGAAGGTCGAGGTCTGAGGTTCGGCACTTCCGCCGTTCGCACCTGCTAGTCCCGCCGGGCTGCGTTGCAGCGTCAGCTCGGCTCCCCGTCAACCGTTCTCATTGTTGACGTGGCAACACGCTAGGAATTCCACCCGTCCACATGCTCCAGGATTTAGTGGCAGCATCGCAATTGGCCCATTACGCAGTACGAGTGAACATGGGCCTGACATAGCAGCGTTTACAGACCTCGGGGTGTGAACCACCGAGTGTGGGAGGAGTGTGAATAGAGCTCTGCACCATCCTGGCCGTTTTTGAAGGAAGCCACCAAAAATGGTCAGTGCGGTACAATGCCCTTGTCAGCATGAGCATTGTGGTGGATCTTTGTTTGGAACGATTCGTTGGACACTCTGAAAACAAACAGGTCCCGCAGCGATGGAGAGGAGGACGGTACACAGATGCCGGGGGACACGGAGCCTTTCTCTTCGTTTCAATTCCACATGGCCCGACAGTTTCACCAATTTCATCGCGTCTTCATTTAGGCAGTGGTTCGGGGTCCAGAGCTAGTGCAAGGTGGGCATCCAGCTCTCAGGTGCTCTCATCTCAGGCAAAGCCAGGGCCTGTGTTGAAGTGCTATGCCGGGAAGGCAGCGGAGGAGGAGGAGGAGAGAGGAGGTTTATAACCTAGACACGATTGTTACGGACGTTTTCCCTGCCTTGGAAAGGAGGTTTGGCTCGACTTTGAAGGCGGGTAGGAGGAAGGATGAGGGAAGATCTGTTTGCTAGTGCCCCTCGACCAGAGGCTTGGCTTGGGGAAATAAGGCTCACAATCTCTACATGAGTGCTTGGGATGTCCTTTCCTCCTACAGTGTATCCTCGCATTATGGATCAAAAATGAACAACAGTAGAGTTACTGGGTGGCCACCCTACTGGATCCCGGTACAAAAACCAAAATCTGCACTTTCCTCCTACCCCAACCCTAATAGAGAGTAAAAATGCCAGGGGAAATGGAGACCTTGCTGATTGATAACGGAGACATCTGCTTGCGGGTCTGCCTACCCTGTTCCCCCAAATGTCACAGGTGGAACAACATCAGCGGTAACGTTGGACAGCAGTTAGAGTGCCCAAAGTAGGCGTTGCAGGCAGCAGCAAGGCAAGGTGGGCTGAAGCCTAATGGGTGACCTCTGGCAATCTTTGTTTACCACTTTCACCAACGCATGCATATTGCAGGGCACACTCCAACACCCATGACGATCAGCTTATGATTCATGGTGCACGTTCTATCTGCGTCTCTACAACCGATGTTTTGCATGTGTTTTCGGATAACCCAATAGACTTTCTGAGTATCCAAAAATGGACGAATGGCCCGAGCTGGCTGTCACAGGCCATAGGCGTGTTGTCCATGCCCTAGCAGCCAGGAGTCATATCTGAGCGACCTTCAGCAAAGCTGGGAGGGAGTCATACAGACAAATCGCATCCGGCTTTCCACAGATAATGTTGGATCGTTTGACTTTTCATCAAGATAGAATCAGGCAGGATCTCTTGATGATGTTGTGGCCCCATATTGCCGGAGGTCACCGATTAGTTTGCCGGTCTACTTCTATTCCTTTTCAAACCAGATTTGGTTCCTCTTGAAAAAACCTTTTTTTTAATTGATCATCGTCTATCTGCAATTTTTATTCTCTTTTCCCTAACAGTTCTTTTGATTGGTATTTGCGGTGAGGAGACTGAAAAAGACAGCAATGTTTCATGACAACACCGTATCCCTTGTACTCACTTTATCTTAAGAAGTTTTTCGCATTGTCTATGGTTTTGAGGTCATGGTGCTGTGTGATACAGCTCATTAATCATGGTCCTTTGGAACAGAAATGTGGGGACTTCTAAGTGGCATTTCTCCCTCACATTTTTATTTGTGGGCTGAGAAGTGAGATTTATAATTTTTTGGGGTCATGTTGCTGTGATTTACAGCGTTATATTTATGTCCTTTGGAATAGAAATGTGGTTCTAAGTGGCATTTTCCCTCACAATTTTTAAACAGTGGCTGAGAAGTTCTATTTTTATATTTATTTTGGGTCATGCTGATTTGAAATTGCAGCAATACTTACAGATCCTTTTATAATAAAATGGTTGTTTCTACAGACAATTGTTCGTCACTAAATTGACAAAGTGGCGCAAGGTCTTGCTTTTGAATTGTGGGGGCATTTTGCTGTAGAATGCCAGCTATACTACAGGTCCTATTTCTAAAAAATGTTGTTCTACGACATTTGTTTCTTCACAACTTGATCCAAAAGTGGCTAAGGGTCATGCTTTGAAATTTTTGGGGCATTTTGCGGTGGATCATGCCAGTGCTATACTACAGGTCCTATTCTAAAAAAATTTGTTTCTAAACAGACCATTTGTTCTTCACCAATTTGTCAGGAGTGGCTCAAGGGTGTTGGTGCTGTCAGAAACAGGAATAGGTTGGGACACTGTTAAAAAGGGGACACATATGCCAAAAAAGGACCTTGTTTTGCAAAGATCTTTAACTAGCTATCTTTACTTTTTAATCTGTATTGAGACCAACCCCATTTAATACAATGGAAAAAAAGAGAAAACAAGACATGGTGGGATTCCATCCTATTTTTAACAAAAAGTGTTTTCTTGAATTAACAGTACTAAAAAAACATTGCATGTACATAATAGCTGTTAAAAAAAATTCCCTGAATTGTAACAAAGGGAGAAGGTAACAGGAAAAACTTGACCAGATGTAGGTTATTCAAGAGAACATGGTGTATGGACGCACAGACAGAGAACAACGTACCAGAATCCATTTCCACCAGCACGTTGAGTAAAATGAGAAAAAAGAATGCCAAGATAAAGGGCACTGGGGGTGTAACTGGCGCGTTAACACCTCCAGAATTTCCATGTTGAAGCTCAATTGTTCCACACTCATACGGAGGGGCAAGCGCTACCCAGGGTATTGGGGGACCTTTTGTACAGAGGAAGGTGGAGTTCTCTCACTTCCGCTCTTCCGCACTCATGCTTTCAGCACTTACAGTTTTCGTTTGCTGCGTCTTCAGGGGCATTTTAACCTGGTGTTAATAGTTGGAACGGACGCCAGCCCTGGGGCTATTCCACCCGCACCCACTGTAACCGGCCTAGGTCATGCTGTGGCCCAGGACAGGGTTATAGGTCATGTCCAGTTCAACTAAAAAATGGTGGTTGAATGAACTCCTTTTTCCAGGCACTTTTTAAATGTGGGGGTCATTGCTGGTTTGGGGCTCATTTGCTGTGTCCCAGGGACAGGTATAGTCACTGTCAGTGAAACTAAAAATGGTGGTTGAACGGCTCCTTTCTCCGGCACTTTTCTAAATGTTCGGGGGTTCATGCAGGTTGGGGATCATGCGGTGGCCACGGTCAGGTAAGTCCAATGTCCAGTGACAACTAAATTGGTGGTTGAAAGGATCCTTCTTTCCAAGCACTTTTTAAATGTTGGGGGTTCATGCAGGTTTGGGTTGTCATGCTGTGGCCAGGACAGGTTTAGTCAATGTCCAGTGAAACATTAAATGATGGTGAAAAGTCTTCCTTTCTCGGCATCTTTTTAAATGTGGGGGTCATGAAGGTTTGGGGCTCATGCTGTGGCCCAGGAACAGGTATAGTCAATGTCCAGTGGAAACTAAAATGTGGTTGAAGACTCCTTTTTCCGGCACTTTTTAATCTGTGGGTCAGACCAGGTTTAATGGTCATTCTGCGGTTACAGGACAGATATAGTTAGTGTCCAGTCAACTAAAATGGTGTTGATAAGACTCTTTTTGCGGCACTTTTTAAATTGGGGGTTCATTGCAGGTTTGGGGCTCATGCTGCGTTCAGGGACCAGGGGATTTTTCACTGTGTACAGTTCAAGTGATGATGGTTTCTATTCATAATGCCTTCTGGCGGCTTTTTAATTTGTGGGTGATGCAGGTTTAAGGGTCAGCTTTGGTACAAGAACAGGGAGTAGTGATGGTTCTGGTGACTTTTTTTCGTGGACTTTTATAAATCTACAGTGTGTTGCCTACGATTGTAGCACGTTATTCCATTTGTCAGTGGTGGATGTTAATTTCGCTTCTCCAGCCTTGTTGGGTGTAATAATGAAGGTGTTTGTGCTCTCCATAGAGACTTTAATGGTAAGCGCTCATAATCGATGGCTCACTATTCGAAAAAACATTATCGCTAGCGGCCCGGACTAATCGGGACTATCAGAGCGATCTCGATAGCCAACGCAATCGCTCTAACACTAGTTGCCATTCCTCATACAGACTACAAAAAACTTTATTTGACTCTGCACATCCAAAAAGCTTTTTTTTTAAAAAAAAATAAGCATGGGTGCACAGGGAAAGGAAAACATAAAACTTTTCCCAAATATCAGGGGCACACAAAAACTAAAAAAACACAAACACTCATCCCTGAGATGTTGTAGTCAAAACAGGTTTCTAGATGGGTAACATTTAGTATTTAGAACTACCTGTGCTGGGACCCCCCTTGACGAAATTTGGGGGAGGGAGTTTTAAACTTTTTTTGATAAAAAACTGTGAACAAAGAATCCAGTTTTCAAATTCCTTAGCAGTAATACATTTTCAAAAAATTCCATATGCCTTGTGTTTTGCTTTGTTTTTATGTCCACTGATATTTGGAAAAGATTATGTTTTTTGCCTTTCCATGTTCACCTATGCTTACGTTTTTTTCAAAAAATGCTTTTGGATGTGCAGAGTCAAATAAAGTTTTTTCCACAGGTATTTCATGGCAGAGTAAAAGGACAATTTATAAGGGCTCAAACCATATGCTCGGATGATCAAAGTTATGAACAGATGCAGAAGCTTATTAAAAAATTAACCAAATGGGGATACAACAAAGATACCAACAAAAGTGTCTATGGCGCATTACAAAGGGCCTTACATGCCCAAAAATTTAAGTGGCCTGTTCATAATTCTTTTTGGGAAAATTTTTACCAAAATTTCACCGGACCTCAGGCAGTGGGGCCTCGCTAACGTTCCCCTATTGGGTCCTATTTTCCCCGACCAGACACTTTAGGGAGCGAAGAGACCTGCTTCAAAAACACTGCACTATTTAAAAACCGAGGAAGTGGGGGAGGTTTCAAAAAACAAAAAGGAGTCCGCCCACTCCCTTACATAAAGTAAAAAAAAAAAAACCCGGGGGTTTTTCACATAAAAAACTTGTTTTTAAAAAAAGCCAAATGCCCCCTGGTGTGGCAGCAATACTATATCATTCAAATCAAAAAACAGTGGCACATCATGGACTAAAGAAACACAAAAAGGACTAGGATTTTGGAAAAAGCTTTTGTAAATGGATATAGGAAAAAAAATGGGTTTTTTTGTTTTTCCCCTTCTGGCCCAAAATGCTTAAGCCCCCTTTTCCCAAACTCACCCGGGGACCTCAGGCAAGTGGGTCCTACGCTAACGTTATCTCTATTGGGTCCTATTCAGACCAGCACACTTCAGGGAGCGAAGAGACTGCTTCAAAGCACACTGCACTGATTTAAAACCTGAGGAAGTGGGTGAGGTACAAAAAACCAAAATGGCGGACTCCATTTTGGTTTTTGTACCTCACCCACTTCCTCAGGTTTTAAATCAGTGCAGTGTGCTTTGAAGCAGGTCTCTTTGGGTCATAGGCAGCATTCCTCTTCCTCCAAACACAGCAAGTTGAGTTAATGCCAAAGAGCTCAAGTTTTGTCTCATCTGACCACAGCACCTTCTCCCAATCACTCACAGAATCATCCAGGTGTTTATTGGCAAACTTCAGATGGGCCTGCCATGTGCCTTCTTGAGCAGGGGGACCTTGTGGGCTCTGCAGGATTTTAAACCATTATGGCGTAATGTGTTAGCAATGGTTTTCTTGGTGACTGTTGTCCCAATTGCTTTGAAAAGTTCCCCCAAAAGTTTCTCATGATCAAGGATACACCACGAGGTGAGATTTTGCATGGTGTCCCAGATCAATGGCGATTGACAGTCATTTTGTATTTCTTCCATTTTCTTACTATTGCACCAACAGTTGTCTCCTTCTCACCCAGCGTGTTACTTATGGTTTTGTAGCCAATTTCAGCTTTGGGCAGATCTATGATCTTGTCCCTGACATCCTTAGAAATCTCTTTAGTCTTGCCCATGTTGTAGAGGTTAGAATCTGACTGATTAATTGAGTCTGTGGATAGGAGTCTTTTATAAAGGTGACTATTTAAGACAGCTGTCTTTAATGCAGGTAACGAGTTGATCAGGAGCCTCTAACTGGTCTGTAGGAACTCTTAATGGTTGGTAGTGGATCAAATACTTATTTCTATATTATATACTATATTTTCAAAATGCAAATAAATTTATATAATTTATACAATGTGATTTCTGGATTTTATTTTGGATATTCTATCTCTCAATGTTAAAATTAACCTTCCCTTAAAATTGTAAACTGTTCATGTCTTTGTCAGTGGGGAAACTTGCAAAATCAGCAAGGGATCAAATAATTATTTCCTTCACTGTATGCTATGTGGTAAAAACCAACTGGGAAATAGAAAAATCCATAGCAGGAAAGAATAAGGATCACAAAATGTAAATTATTCAGTTCCATGAAGCATTTCAGCTCTCTTTGAGGTGAAGAGAACTGAGTAAAGGTTCTAGTGTAAGTTAAAGTCACCACCTAAGAGAGATCACATCATCTAAAAAAATTAAATATTTTTGAAGTGTTCATGAACCAAAGAATTTGAACAGCATTGAATTTCTTTCCAAAGATAACCAAAGGATTGACTATGTTTTCTTGAAATAAAATCAAATGTGGCTTGGAATGTAAGTCTGGATCCATTGCTTTACTGGCTAAGTGCAAAATTGGTACCATATACCATAGCAAAGTAAGGTTTTGGCCTCTTGGTTACTTTTTAGGGGTGATTTTTCTATAAAAGTGTGATATTTGTGACCACTGTTTTTTGGGCAATTACATGATCTATGATTGCTTTGTATTGAAGCTCAAAACATACAAAGTCCACTAGTGTTTGAGTGTAGCAACAATAATCAGGTTTCAATATCTAGATTTGTTGCAAAACAATAAAAAAGAGAGAACAGTGGGGGAATAGAGAGGGAATGGGATTTTAGTGTTGGATGACAAGCTGCAATTTTGGCTCAGAGAGATACTATAAAAGTTAAAGGAGGTGCCTTTAAAACGGAAGTGGGCCTTGTAGAGAAATTCCTCTTTTGTAGCAAAAAGCAACTTACAACCAATGCCTCTAAGTTGCTCACCTTCCTTGTATGAGGCCTGCTTGCTCTGTTGACATGGAGATCAATAGGTTGCATGGGCTTAGTTCAAGTTCTAAAACTTCATCACCTCCATCTCAGCTCAGTAGCAACAAGTGGGAAATTTTCTGTCACACAGCTTGGGGATTTTTTCGCTGCATTGTGTTGCGAATGTATGGACAAATTTCAGATTTTCTGGCAGTTAATGTTAGAAATTAGTCACTACCCCTTTCAGGTTTCATGTTTTCTGGCCTAACCTCAGCCTGGGGTTGTGACAGAATTAATCAGAGTTCTGAACCTATGTCCATTCTGTGACTGAGGTGGGGTATTTCAACTTTTTACTTTTATTGTTGCCTGTGCTTGCTCTTGGAGTCCTGGCTGCTGCTGCTTTGACAAGCTGTGTTCTGAAAATATCACCTGGTTCATGAATCTGCCTTGTCTTCTGATTGTTCTCCTGCTCCTCAATATGGTTTATTTGTACTCTGCTGGCTATTGACCTTGGCTTCCTTGACAATGATTTATTCTTTGCTTCCCTTTGTCCTGTACCCTCTGCACTCCCTTCTTTGTTCTGTCTGTCATCCACATTTACGTTTGCCTGCTTACACTCCTCTGCCAATGCAACCTGGTTCTCGAAAAAAAAGTCAATATTTATAAACAAATGGTAAAAGAATCATAACTCTCATCTTCTCTGCCAATGAAATCTGAAAAATGGATACTGAAAGTGGGTAATAACCACTTTCAAACATTTGACCTAAGTTTATGTCATAGTCTGGTAAGGGTTAACGTAAAATGATGTATATTTACGTCATGGAGATTTTGTGAGCAGCATATTTTAGCTGCTGTCCTGCACCACTTGCTAAAGCCGTTTATCGGTTTTACTTAACCCAACAAAAACAAGCTGTGCACAGAAAAATTAAAAAGTTATAGCTTTCATACTATTGCAATGCAAAAATTTTTTGTTTTTTTTAAATAAAAGAGGTTTTATTGTGTAAAAGCAGTAAAATATAAAAAAATTAGGTATTGATGTAATCATATCAATCTGCTGAGTAATCTTAATGTAATTTTTACTGTAAGGCTGTAAAAAATAAAAAAATAAAAAAACTCTACTAAGATCGCTGTATTTTGTTTATTCTGCCCTCCAAAAACATTGTTAAAAAGGGATCAAACCTTTAAATGGAACCAATGAAAACATCTACTCATCCCACAAAAAACGAGCATTTATACAGCCCTATATACAGAAAAATAAAAAAAATCATGGCTGTCCGACTATGATGACAAAAAAACTGCATTTCTAAAGTGCTCACGTAGCACAACATGAAAAACTATATAATATTGATATTTTTGTAATTGTATCAAACCGCATAGTTAAGTTATCATGTCAATTATACTGCACAGCGAATGCTGTAAAACTATAACCCGAAAAAGAATGGTGGAATCACAGGTTTTTTTTTTACATTTTACATTTTTACATTTTTTCCACATTTAAAAAAAATCTGTGGAACACCTGCGGGCAATAAATGCACAATACACCGCTAGATGAGTTTCCTGAGGGGCGTTGAATCTAAAATGGGGTGACTTCTAGAAGGTTTAACCTCTTCTGATACTTTTTGGGACTTTGCAAATGTGACATGTCACCCACTAAAATCTGGGTTCCAATAGCCAAATAGTGCTTCCTCTTTTATATACCCTTCCATGCACCCAAACAGCAGTTTATTCCCACATATAGGACATTGCCACGTTTGAAGGATATTGCATAATACATTTTCAGCTAAAACTGCATTTTATTGGAAACATTTTGTTTTCATTTTCACACCCTAATGTTAAAAAAAATTAGTGAAACACCTGTGAGTTCAATATACTCACTACACCCATGGATATATTCCTTAAGAGGTCTGTTTAGGGGTGTTTATTAAGTTTTAGCACCTTAGGGTGTCCACAAACCTGTAATATTGTCTCAAGAAAAACGTAACAAAAATGAGACCCCAAAATTCAGTAGGTGCTCCTCCTATTCTGAGGATAATGGCTGAGTTAAATAGCACAATAGGGCCACATATGGGAAATAAAAAAGGCAGAATCAGGGGAATCAAAATTGAGTTGTGTTTCCCTGTTATCAATTACTGTGGTCCATTAAATAATGGATTCAAATTGAAAATCTACAATAAAAGGGAAATGTTAAAATTTCATCTGAACTTTGTTTTAATTGCTGTGAAACAACTGGAAGGTTAACCAACTTCCTTAATGCTGTTTTAAATACTATGAGGGGTGCAGTTTCTTAGATGGAGTCATTTGTGGGTGACTCTAACATACAGACCCCTAAAAGCCACATCAGCACTGGACTGGTCCCTAAATAATTCTGTGCTACAAATTGTCTTCAAAATGTGAAAAAAATTGCTACTAAATTTGTAAGCCCACTAATGTAAAAAAATAAAATAAAAAATGATGCCAACATAAAATAGACAAATGGTAGATGCTATTTATAAACTATTTTGTATGGTACAACTATCTGTCTTACAAGCAGAAATTTTTAAAATTTGAAAATGGGAAATTTTTCTAAATTTATATGACATTTTGATATTTTTCACAAATAAACAGGACACTATGGACCAAAATTTGTTACTGTCTTAAAGCACAAAATGTGTTGAGAAAACAATCATGGAATTACATTGATAGGTAATAGTATCAAAAAGTTATTCCCACGTAAATTGACACACAGATTTCAAAATATGGTCTCTGCAGAATGGTCAAAACTGGTTGTGTCCTTAAAGGTTTAAATATTGGATTTATGGAGGCATGTTTTAGAAATATTGCACGTAGGAAGGCATGTATGAAAACTATCTAGGTCTAATACTTTCTTTGTTGCCCATAACAGCCAATTACAGCTTCCCTTTCATTTCATATAGTACCGTGAAAATTTTAATGGGGAGCTCTGATTGATTGCTATGGGCAACAAAAAAAGTTTTAGACAGCTTTCATACATGATCCTCTTAGTGTTCATTTGTTCATTAATAAAGTGTTGTTGAAGTCTGCTTACGATATTATAGGGTAATAATGTAATGAATATTAAAGATTAATATGATTATATTCTATATGAACATTTATCTATATCATCATATGCTGCTAAACATATAAGTCACAGTTTTGATTTGAGATGTGTTGCATGTGAGCGTCATTAGTTCTATATGAAATATATCAACAAACGTACTCTTCACTTACCGGTTCCATGCTCATTTTCTGGTTGGGGTAGTGGGTCTCTGTGAATCCTCACTGTGAAATAAAGACCTACAACATAAACCCCTTACTTGACTCTTTGAAAGTAGCTTTGGCTTTGCAAGATCCTCAGTGCTTGTGTATCACAAATGCTAATTCAGCGGGAGCTGCTCACCAGTATACTTCCACACCAGTTTCCAGGTTTCCCATGCTTGCAGCAAGTCAGCTTGTCAGGATCCTCGCGTACTGGTGCTCTATGCGTCGTGCTGCTTAACATTTGTTTTTATCTTCATTAGAGCTGGTATCCGGTAATCTGAGGCCCGTGTCCTGACCGCTCCTTCGGCGTCCTCTGTGTGAATATCCTGCGCACGGAAAAGCTGCCCGCCCACAGCTAACAATATGCAGATAAGTTGAAGTCAATGTAAGACAAAAAGTATTCTAGCGCGGTAAAAATGTATGAAAATTTATTTAAACCACAGCAACCCACACATACATTTTACCAGCGCTGGAATACTTTTTGTCTTATATGGACTTCAACTTATCTGCATTAGTTCTATATGTCTCTCTCTGGCCCCTGCAACAAACACAATGCCAAATATTAATTACAATTACCATTCTTACTAGAGTTGATTAAGCTATTTCAATCACTTTTGAGGTTTCTAGAAAGCAAGACTCATTTGCTGCAGTTTTGTTTTTACTGTTACATTAGACACGCAGGACTCTTCTTTGAGGCCTTATAATGAGCATGTAATGCACGCTGCTAGAGCACTATATAAAACACAGCCAAGAGTGCTCTGAACAGAACAGTGTACATTAAACATTAGACAGAGATGGTCAGGCAGCACTCATTTTATCTAATAGATTTCCTAGCTGTGATCTAGGTAGGCAAAAACATTTGTGTGCAGGATTCAAAAACTGCCCGAAAATATAACAGCTGTCAATGAAGTAAACATTTAATTTTTTCCCACCATTCTTTGTGGGTAGAAAAACTTGCAAAATCACCAGTATTATTATTATAAATATATTATATATATATATATATATATAAATAATATATATATATTTTAATCGGCTTTAGCCGGCTCTGAGATCGTGACTTCACGTGTTTCAGGCAGAGACAGAGACGTATTCCAGGTGAAAATACAGGGCTTCTGTATTTTATTTAGCAGCAAACAGAAAGTACAACGTGCAAGGCATGCACAATCACAAACAAAACGCCTGCCCGTTGGGCTCTAACTAACAGAGGTCAGCTTACTGTCAGTCTGCAAGTTCACCCCGCTTGTTTTCCAGCAGGACTCCCCCCAAGGCTTTAAGGTAGCCAGGGGTTTGTAACCACCATAGTCAGCTTACCCGCTGACTTTTATACTCCAGGTAAACCCCGGAGTGGGGGTCATGGGAAGTGAGCACCCACCCTGCCTATGCTCACTCCCAATGAAAGGCCGGCCCAGGAAACGGCTGAAGCCATACTAACATATTAAGCATGTTAAACATATGTCGACAGTCTAAACTGTCGACACCTATTGAAGTTTGGCCTTTCATTCCCCAAGTCTCCTTACCTTGGGGGGATGTTTTTGGACATTGAAAGGTGCATCCCAGGACACGGGCCCGGGATGTCACCCCTTTTTGCAACCCCCTTCCTGCTGTTCCCACCTTACAATATATATATATATTATATATATATATAAATATAAAATATATATTATTACAATTATATTAATAATATATACTGTGTGTGTTTTTTAGACTCTGTCCCTCCTGTTAAAGTGTATCGCAAAAAAGTTATAAACCTCCCCATTTTTTGGGGTTTGGAAAACTGCAAAATCCCTATATGTTGTATTTTAAAATATTTATAAGCCTGGAAAAAATTAAGAGCCCACTGCAAAATTTTCAGTTTCTCTGATTTTCTTTTTAAATGGAAAAATTTTTTGGAGAAAAATGAAATTTGTTATTTTATTAAAAAACTACTGAAAGTCTCCGAAATTCAAAAAAAAAAAATTGTATTTATTTGTAGAAAAAAAGAAACTTCAAAAAAATAAAAAAGCTGCGCAGACCTCAAATAAAGTAAAAGTAAACAATCAATTTTTTTAAAAACAAAAAGGCCCCGTTTACACGGGTTATTCTGGACGGATGGAGCCGTACGCGCGCCGTATTTTTCGCTTTAAAACGGCTCCCAAACCGCCCCAGTAACACGGTAACCACAGTTTAAGGAAAAATGGATTCCGCGCTCCTCCCCGCCGGCGAATCCACTGGGGGGAGAAATGACTGTACATTATTTAGGGCTTTCGGCCGTAAATAATCTTGTTATGGGGGGCAGCAGCTCCCTGCCCCGCCCCCGCCCCCCCCCGCCCCCATTAAGCCGATTGCGGGCGGGATCCGCCCACAATTACCTTAATAACCTGTTAACGGGCTTAAACAAAAATTTTAAGTCAGGAAAGGGGTTTAGAAATCAATATTTGGTGGAAAAACCATGATTTTTTCTTCAAATTCCCTTTTTGGGCCCATTCCTAGCACTGTTTTTTTCCCCCCCCGCTTGTCCATTGCAAAGGTTATGTAACCCCGCATGTTTTTTTATACTTTCCTTCATTAAATAAGATTTGGTTTCAGGTGATCACCTAATCAGAAGCACATTAAGTAGAATGAGGTGTACTGTCTCAAAGATTACCATTAGTAACATACTACGCCGTCATGGATTGCAATTTTGCAGGGCATACAATTTCCCCCTGCTCATACCATCACATGTTCAGGGCCCATTTTTAAGTTCTCCCAAAGACCATTGGGTTTCCCGAGTCAGGGAAAAGGTCATGTGGCAGATGAGACCAAAAAGAACTTTTTTTTTTAAATTCCACTTGCCATGTTTGAAAAAGAAGGGTATACAACCCCAAAATC
>JAODAL010024766.1:0-59913 GCA_025379985.1 Phyllomedusa bahiana | reverse complement strand
GGAAAGGGTTGGGGGGGGGGGGGTTTTTTTGGGGGGTGTGGGGGAAAAAAATTTAAAAAAAGGGGGTTTTTGGGGTTTGGGGGGAAAAGGGGTTTTGGGGGAAAAAGGGAAAAAAAGGGGGGGGGGGGAAAGTGGGGGGGGGGGAAAAAAGAAAGGGAAGGGAAAAAAGGGGGAAAAAGGGGGGAAAAAGGTTGGGGGGGGGGGGGGGGGGGGGGAAAGGAAAAAAGGGGGGGGGGTTTTGGGGAAAATTTTTTTTTGGGGGGAAAGGGGGGGGGGGGGGGTGGGGGGGGGGGGGGGGGGGGGGGTTTGGGGGGGGGTGGGGGGAGGGGGGGGGTAGGAGGGGGGGGGGGGTGGGGGTGTGTTATTTTGGGGTTTTGTGGTGGTGGTGTGGGTTTTTTTTGGGGAACTTTGGGGTGGGGGACTGGCAAGGGGCCTATCTTTGGGCCAAAAAGGTTTTAAAAGAACCTCCCTGTCGTTTTTTTTAAAATTTTTGTGAGAAGCATTTTTAAAACGTATTGTGGGGATGTGCGGGCACATGTCTTTTTCTCCCTTTAGAGCACTTCCTTAAAGTAGTATACAGCAGGGCCCCCCCTTTGGTATTACAGACAGGGCCCCCCTTTTAGGAGTATCAGGCGTTAGGGGCCTCCTTTATGATTACAGGCAGTTGGGCCCCCTTTGCTAGTGTCCCCGGTATCAGCCCCTCATTAGTGGCTGTAGTCAGGGTTCCCTTTAGATGAGCGCAGGCAGTCACCCCCCCTTTTAGCCAGGCGCGGGCAGTAGGGCCCCTTTACCCAGTGCGCAGGCAGTCGGGGCCCCCCTTTTTAGAAGTGTGCAGGTATCGGGCCCCCCTTTAGAAAGTGGCGGGTGCAGGGCCCCCTTTAGAAAGTGTGCAGGTGTGGGGGCCCCATTTAATAGTGCGCAGGCAGCGGGGGCCCCCTTTTTACCAGTGTGCAGGTAGTCAGGGGCCCCTTTTAGAAAGTGTGAGAATTCGGGCCCCCCTTTAACTAGTTTTTTGGTAGTTAGGCCCCCCAGTGCTAGCTTGCGGTAACTGGGGCCCCCTTAGCTAGTTTGCGGGTATTAGGGCTTAACAAATAGTTATGGACCATACGTGATATTTCCCAAGCAAAAACACGGTGAAAAAAATAACAGGGTCTCCCTAATTGCCCACAAACACTTTAAAACATAGAAAACAGTCCATACACAAATTTTTGTTATCAATTTTTTTTTTTTACTTCTACTGTGACCCTCTTTTTCAGGGGATATTCACACAAATAATACAATAAAGGGGGGGTAAAAACCCTTTTAAGTTTAGCAAAAGAGTAGTAGTCCTTTAAATTTCTGATTAGCTTTTATTCCTTTTATCAAAGTCCCCCAAGTATCACGAAGAGAAACACAGCCCAATCTGAGCGCCAAGAAATGGGGAAAGGGGGGGGTTTGGGGGGGTTTTTGGGGGGTTTGGAATCCCCCAGAAAGGAAGCCAACCCTGACTTTTATTAGACAGCGTAAGATTCTTTCTTTGACAACCTGCCTTTAACAGTACACGCAAAGAAAATTTAAAAACACAAAAAAAAAAAAATAAAAAGTACGCAACTTATTGATTACAAAAAACCGAAGGTGAAGTTTATTCAAGCCCTTTGGGAACCTAACTCCAATGTAAATAACCAGATCGCTTTGCCTGAAGTACTCTTGTTGATAACCACCAGGTTTTCACTCCCTTATTGTATATATTTGGTTAATTACCCGAAAATAGATGGGTCCCAAAAATAATCGAAAAAAAAGAAAAATTTTAACAAAAAAATTCGGGGACTGTTTACTAGTTTGACGAGTGGGAGTTGGGCCCCCCCTTTTGCTAGCTTGGGTAGTTAGAGGCCCTTAGCTGTTTTTTGGGGTTAGGGCCCCCTTAAGCTAGCTTGCTGGTAGTTAGAGGCCCCCTTAGCTAGTTTTTAGGTAGTTAGGGCCCCCTTAAGCTAGCTTGCTGGTAGTTAGGGCTACCTTTAGTTTGTAGGTAGTTAGGGCCCCCTTTAGTTTGTAGGTAGTTAGGGCCCCCTTTAGTTTGTAGGTAGTTAGGGCCCCTTTAGGTAGGAAAAAAAAAACGGTACCTTTCTCACGTTCCTGGGCATGACAATCTGCCTACCGGCTTCTAGAGGAGCCCGGCTTTGGGCGGCACGATGATGTGACATCATTGCGATCCTACATCACCACTAGAGGCCGGCGCCTGGTAAGGCCTAACCCCTTTAAAGGCCTACCAGGGCGCTCCGCTCCGCTCACACCGCGCAGCCCCGGGAATCAAGGACATTAGTCCTCGACTCTTGGGCCCAGTCTCTGAGCGCTCAGGACACAGGACCCGGGCGTTAAGAGACAGGATGCGGCGGCCGGGCACCACAGGAGTTCGGGGCCCATCGGGGGATCCACCAACTCCCTGGCGGGCCAGTCCGAGCCTGTGTAGTCTACACAGGTCTTTTTTTTCTGGTTAGTTTTCAAAGCTGATGGTTTTAGGAACATGTTGTAAAAAACTGCTGGAGTTCAGCATAAAATTTATTATTGGAGTCTATGTAAACTGCTGGACGGCTCTCATGCGGTTCTGCTGAAAAAACGGCTAAGTGTTTAAACAAAGTATATAGGTCCCACCTATTTAAAAACCAGAGAAAAGTACCGGTAAAACCGCCCAAAAAAAAAACCATACCTCAAACCTCAACAAAAACTAAAATCCACCCAAAAAACTGAATGGAAACCCAGCTGATATGAACAAAAACTGACAAATAATAATAATAATAATAATCTTTATTTATATAGCGCCAACAAATTTTGCAGCACTTTACAATGTAGAGGGTATAATTACAGACAAAAACAGACATTACACAGTAAACGCTACTTACAGGTGAGACACAAGGTGTGAGGGCCCTGCTCGCAAGAGCTTACAATCGAAGAGGGTGCCTGGGGGAAAAAAAGAGGGAGAAGTGCTAAATTTACAATGGCCCAGCCATGTTTTATAAATATGGGGAGGTTTACATAAAGATTTGGGAACCGCCACCATGACTGTACTCATATACAGATAAGTGCCTGTAAGTGCCCTAGTGTAGGGAGTGACGGGAATGTGTGTGATAGAGGTGTGGGTTAGCAATTAGTGGTGTTGGTAGGCCTGACTGAGGAGATGTGTTTTTCAGGACACTCTTAAAACTACGAAGGCTGGGATTGTGCCTGATGGTACGTGGTAGCCATGTTCCAGAGAATGGGTTGCAGCACGTGCAAAATCTTGAAGACGGGCATGGGAGGTTCGGATTATTGTAGCCCTGTAGTTTGATGTCCGTAGCTAAAGCGGAGAAAAGGGGGCAGGGTGGTTAGACAGAGATGAGGGAGGAGATGTATGGGGGGTGCAGCACTGTGGAGAGCTTTATGGGTAAAAGTGATGAGTTTATGCTGTATTCTGAAACTGGATGGGAAACCAGTGGAGCGGTGACACAGGGTAGAGGCATCAGTAAAGCGGCTGGAAAGAAAGACAAGCCTGGCTGCTGCATTCAGGGCAGATTGGAGAGGGGAGAGTTTACAGAGGGGGAGACCGATAAGCGGGGGAGTTCAGTAGTCAAGACGAGAGTGAATAAGAGCAACAATGAGAGTTTGAGTTGTTTCCACAGTGAGAAAAGGACGGATTCTGGAGATGTTCTTGAGGTGCAAGTGACAGGGCGCGCAAGGGATTGGCTATATGGGGTGAAAGACAGATCAGGGTCTAGAATTACCCCAAGACACTGGGCCTGCTCCCTAGGAGTTATGGTGATCCCACACACTGAGAGAGAAATAGCAGATGGGGGTTGGTTAGTAGATGGGGGAAAAACAAAAAGTTCGGTTTTGGTGAGGTTTAGTTGTAGATAGAGAGAGGACATGATGTCAGAGACAGGGGACAGACAGTCACTGGTGTTTTGTAGCAGGGCAGGAGTGAGGTCCGGGAGGAGGTGTATAACTGAGTGTCATCAGGTAGAGATGGTAATGGAAGCCAAATCTACTGATGGTTTGGCCAATGGGGCTGTATAGATTGAGAAGAGGAGTGGACCAAGAACTGACCCCTGAGGGACCCCAATGGCAAGAGGGAGAGGGGAGGAAGTAGAACCTGCAAATGAGACACTGAAGAAGCGGTCAGAGAGGTAGGAAGAGAACCAAGTGAGAGCAGTGTCCTGGATGCCAATGGTGCTGAGCATGCTGAGGAGAGATGGTGATCAACAGTGTCAAATGCTGCAGAGAGATCCAGAAGAACCAACAACGAGTATTTGCCCTGAGATTTAGCAGTGTGGAGATCGTTAGAGACTTTAACTAGGGCAGTTTCTGTGGAGTGTAGGGTGCGGAAACCTGATTGTAGAGGATCCAGAAGAGAGTTGCGGGAGAGATAGCGGATCAGGCGAGAGTAGCCCAAGCGTTCCAGAAGTTTAGAGATAAAGGAAGGTTAGAGACTGGTCGGTAATTGGCAGCACAGGATGGGTCCAGGGAGGGTTTTTTAGTGGGGAGTTTTTATTAGCCTGTTTAAAGGAGGATGGGAAGATCCCAGGGAGAGAGAGAGGTTACAGATTGCAGTAAGGTGAGAGAGGATAGCTGGAGAAATAGACTGGAGAAGGTGGGAGGGAATGGGTCGCTAGAGCAGGTGGTGGGGCGAGCGGGACAGGAGAAGCCTGGATACTTCTTCTTCTGTGGTTGGGTCAAGAGCTGAGAACACACAAGAGGATTTTACAGGGAGGGACAGGATGGGTTCTGCTTGTGGTTTGTGATGAGATGTTATGCGGATACTGTCAATTTTGTCTTTGAAATGGTGGCCAGGTCCTCAGCACAGAGGTCAGAGACCAGGGCCCGAGCTTTGGGCTGAGAAGGGAGTGGATGGTGTCAAACAGGCGTTTTGGGTTGTTGGGGTAAGGTTTGAGATGGGGAGGTGAAATATTTTTGTTGGGCGCAGTTAAGGGCAGTGTGATAAGTCCTGAGCATGAATTTGTAGTGGAGAAAGTCTGCAGGTAGCTTCGACTTTCTCCACAAGCGCTCAGCACACCTGGCGCATCGTTGCAGGAACCGAGTCTGAGACGAATGCCAAGGCTGCGGGCGTCTGACTCTGGTGGTGCGGTGTGTGAGTGGTGCCAATATGTCCAGGGTGGTTTTGAGAGTTTTTGTTGTAATTTTTTGACAGCCAGGTCAGGACAGGAGAGGGAGGAGATTGGGGGCAATGAGGACTGTATGGTGTCTATGAGTTCCTGGGTGTTAATGGAGCGGATATTTCTGAATGGGTGAAGGGCAGGTGTGTCCAGAGAAGGCTGAGAATGTATAGTAAAAGAGATAAGGTTATGATCAGAGAGAGCATAAGGAGAATTAGTGAGGTTAGAAATGGATGAGAGACGACAGAAGACCAGATCAAGAGAGTTCCCATCCTTGTGGGTGGGAGAGTCTGTAAACTGCAAGAGGCCAAGAGAAGAGGTCAGTGAAAGAAACTGGGAGGCAGAAGGAGACATGGGGTCATCAATGGGGATGTTGAAGTCACCCATGATGAGAGTGGGCATTTCAGAAGAGAGGAAATAGGGGAGCCAGGCAGCGAAATGATCCAGAAACTGGCGGGGTGAGCCGGGGGGTCTGTACACAACTGCGACTCTGATGGAAAATGGCCGAAAGAGTCTAATGGTGTGGACTTCAAAGGAGGAGAAAGTGAGGGAGGGTGCGGGGCGGGAGGAATGACATGGTAAGTGCAGTGTGAAGAGAGAAGTATGCCGACTCCTCCACCCGGCCTGTTCTCAGGTCTGGGGGTGTGGGTGAAGTGTAGGCCGCCAAAATGCTAATGTTGAAAGCGTTTTTTAGGACTTGGTTTCCACAGAGTTTTTTGTCCTATGCTGTGTAGACTTAGCCTAATTCTTTTAACCTCTCCTCATAAATAAGATGCTAATTATTCCTCTGATTAGTGTAGTTGCTCGTCTTTGCACTCTCTCTTGCTCCATTATATACTTTCTATAAACTGGAGCCCAAAACTGAACTAAGTGAGGACATATTAGTGCTTTATACAGAGGTAAATTACATCCCTGTCCCGCGAGTCCATGCCTGTTTTAATACGCGCTAATATCTTGCTTGCTTTAGAGGCTGTTGATTGACATTGTATGTTCTTCTGTAATCTATAATATACAAGAACACCCAGATCTTTCTCAACAAGCGATTCTCCCAGTTTTCTCCCTCTTAGACTACAATCCAATTACACACTGTTATTTCTAAACCAATAGACTTTAATTTACCCAATAGACACTTATGAGGCACTGTGCCAAACGCCTTTGCAAAGTCTAAAAACACTATATTCATAGCTGCCCCGCTATCCAGACTTCTACTCACCTCTTCATAAAAACAGATCAGTTTGGTTTGACAACTTCTGTCCTTAGTGTAAAACCATGCTGGAAATGACATAATGTTACATTCCTACATATCCCTGTATATAGTCCCTTATGAGCCCCTAAAACAGTTTTCCTACAATAGCTTTTTGGCATTTACATACTGTCCTTGGCCACTTGCCTTTCACTGTGTATTTTAGCTGAATTGGTCACGTTTTTTATACAAATGTTAATAAGCTAATGCTGACCCCTCTGATTACACTAATGCCGCCCCTCTGATTATCCTGATGTCGACCCCTCTAAATATACTAATGCTGACCCCTCTGACATTTTTTTGTCAATGCCCCTTTTTTTTTATTATTTATTGCCCTTTTACCAGAAGGTGGAAGCCATGTTGGATTTCATTTTAATCGCCTATACTTGTTACCTATAGGAATACATTTTGCTATAAATTTCCCCAGAGTATATTTAAAGCCCTCCCATTTGGCTTCTACATCACTATCTGTTAACAGCTGCTCCCAGTCTATGTCCTGTAGTGCAGCCTCAATAAGGGGATAGGGCCCTATTTTTAATTAAATGTTTTCCCCCTCCCGCTCTGTGACAAGACGGCTCCAACAAGTTCTGCTTTGTTAGAAATGACCAGATCCAACAGAGATCACTTCTAGTGGGATCTCCCACAAACTGGCCCAGAAAATTATACTGTAACAGATTGAGGCACTTTCTCCCTTTAGTAGTAGAAGCAGAACCTTGACCCCAGTCAATATCTGGGTAACTGAAGTCGATGAGCTGTACCCGCCTGTGCTGCCCGCTCTATTTGTTTATTGTTAAATGACCCCATTGTACAGAGTACAAGGTGATGGGTGAGGGACATGAATTATAGAGGGCGTCGTTCAGTGTTCGTGAGGGAAGGAGTAGTGGGTTTCCTTTTTCAGGATTGGGGCTTCTTTGCAGGGGAAGTACACAATGGGCCGGATGTATGAAATGAGCTGCACCAGTTTTCTGTGTGTTGTACGGAAAATATAACGCTGTCGCCCACGTCTGACACATGTATAAAAGATGTGCGCCAAAAACAACTGCACCGTCCGACATCCTGGAGGCTTTTGTCTGCGCCATTTCTTAGGGGGCACCACATTCAGAAGATTAGACACATTTATTAATGTCGCTCGACAGAACGTGTCACAAACTGGTGAACTAATTCCGGCCATCTTCATTGTGGGAGGTTCGGTGTCCGTGGTACTTACCATGCGCCACATTTATGTAACACCAGGCGATACTTTCCTCTATAATGACGAATGCTGCACGAACCTAACGAGATGCGCGGCTGTTTAGTCTGAGGCAGTTTTAATACCTCTGGGCCAAAATTTTAGGAATAGGTAAGGCGGGATGTCCACCCTCGCTGGTGCTTTCCTTGCTGCTTCCTTCCTCAGTAAAGTAGTTGTTGGGGGATGGAGATTCTGGAAGTGACAGACAAATAACAGGAAGGGGGACAGTGACTACTGAGGAGACCCGTATCTGCTCTGACTGATGAATATAAGGGGTTACTATGGAGACAGCCTTCATCCTGCGACACTGACCCGCCCCTTTATGCTCACGATGACATATAAGGTACAGGACAGCCTTCATGCTCCTACCACTACTGACCTGCCCACTCATGTCACATTTGACCATCCTCACAGGTCCTTCATCCACCACTGCTGACCCCGCCCCATCATGTGACTGATCACATGATAGTGACATCATCGCAGGTCCTGCACTTCTTGCGGTAGACACACAGGCCCAGCGTCTCTCGGGTGCTCGCTGTTGTCAGATTCCCGGTTCCAGTGGCAGGTGAGGTTCATGGGGGTTTGCGGTTCAGTAATTGCAGTCAGTCTGGGTGGGTAACTGTCCGTCCACGTCCCCCCCCTCCGATATCGAGATTTTTTGCCATGGGACCTTCGCCCTGCCCGGGTCTATTAACCCCCTTCCCTCCTTGTGGGGGGCGGCAGGGGGGGTGCTCCCCCCTGGAAGGGGTATTTTTGGGCGGGGTAACATGGCAGCTGCTTGGGGGGGGGGGGCTGGATTTGTTTTTTTTTTTCCATCAGTTTATGGCTGTTATTTCCTAGGCTGACAGACTTTTCATGAGTACTTTGCTCCCTGTCCCCTGGGGCTCACAGTCTAAATTCCAGTTTTAAACCTGTGAGTATTAGAAAGGGCAGACCATTTTTCTTACTCACGCTACATCATACTAGTGGCGCTTAGCCCAGCCCCAGTGAGGCTCTGAATGTATGACAGTGGTCCCCGCACCATTCTTTTCCCTCTATTGAACCCCTTGAATAGATCACAGGTTTCGAGTGGTTGCTATGGTGCGGACCCAAATATCGGCCCATGGCTCCCATGTTAATGCTCCCATTCCTTCCTGCCATCTTAGTACTCCCTTATGCATTATGTAAATAAACTTAAAAATATTAAAAGTTCAAATCACCCTATTTTGGTAATTTTACCTTAAAATATGAGACCTTCATCTGGTCCATTGGTTGCAGAAAATGGCGCTGCGGCACAAGTTTAAAAAATAGATGCAAAAATTGTGCAATTGTTTTTTAATTTTTTCAGTTAACACACCAGAAATTTTTTGGGTTTTTTCCAGTACATTGTTTGTAGGTCAGGCCCCCTTAATGGTAATCTTGTCCTGCAAAAAATAAGCTCTCAAACCGCTATGTAGATGGGAAAAAAATGAAAGTTGTGGCGGGGAGCAAAAAAATTTAAAAAAGAAAATTTGCTGCCTCGTTAAGGGGTTAGTAAAGGCCCATGCAGCATAGAACCCCTTTTTTTTTCTCCATTTCTTTCACAGCGTTCCATCTCTTGAATGACCCACCAAGCAGGGAAACACGGAATAGATCAAAAGAATTTTAGACCTCACCTTGGAGATCCTCCCCCTGGTGCCCGGGAGGGTAAACTTCTCTAAATTTCTAAAATCTTTATTATCTTACAAGTCAATGATAGAAGAGAAAATCCATAATTGTAGGAATCTAGGTTTCTGTGTAAGAGCTTCAGGAGCCTCCAAGGGATGAACTGAGTAGCGGAAAACCTGCAGATCAGCCCCAGTATGGTCAGTTATGTATCATGGGAACCAATGCAGCCATAATAATGTTATAGGAGACAGGAGAATGGTGAGTCACCTGTTATACCGAGTTTTTTTTTTTGTTTCAGTTTTACTTTAGGATAGATACGGGTCATTCAGGCATTTTCGGGCTCTTCTTTTTATTTTACAACCCTTCTTCGGGAATTTTTTTTCAAAAAAAATTACATTATGTACATTACTCGGCCTCCCCCAACAAATTTTTCAGATTTTTACCCATTGTTTTTTGGGTTTATTTTTGATATGGATTTTTTAAAATTCTATAGTTCTATAATACAGGGTTAAAAGTTTGAATTTCTAATGATACATTTTCTTCCATGAACTTTTGCCCTTTATTTTTTGGGAAATTTCAGAAAAAAACCCAAAAAAACTGTAAACAATGGTTTTGTTTAAATTCCCAAGGACAATGCTTCTAGTTTTAGGACAGGGGGTTAGGTTTTTTTAATAGTTTTTTTTTTTCTGTCATGCCCAGTAAACCCTGACCTTTAGATATCTCAGAATCCTATGCTTGCATGTTAAGCAGCGTTTGAAATTTTAAATAATCAGAAAATTAGGGGTGTTTTTTTAGTACTGACCAGTAAAGATGCTTTTTAATGAGGTGATTTTTAAAATACATGAAAATTTAAAAAAGAGGTGTTGTAGAAAAGATGACTAAAAGGTATTACCCAATAAAAATATATCTTTTTTGCATAAATTCCCCAAAAAACGCTTGCCAAGCTTTCAATAGAGGAGAAAGGATACCCCCGACATTTTGGGAAATGTTTTTTGTTCTTTTGACATTTATGTACTAAAATTTTAAAATTTTGGGCACCGCGCAAAAAAGCAGGGGGATTTTTTAGACTCCCATAAACTTTTCTCATCCTATAAAAATGAAAAAGGTTTTCATGTCCCCTTTTCCTTCTTCCCCGTAACATATACAAGCTTTCCCCTAGTCCCCTTTTCCCTTTTTACCTCCTTAAAAACTTTATAAAAGGGTTTCCCATGTGTCCTCTTTTCCTCTGTGTAATATAATAGGGGTTTTAAATCATTTTTTTTTCCCCCCTAGGACTCAAACAAACTCTCTCATGGTGAGGTCCCCAAACAGAACCCCATCTTCCAGATGTGGTATCACTTTTCTAACAGCGAGGGCCAAACTCCCCCTTACCCCTAAAGAGGAATACTGGGGGTCACTGCTGGAGACCTCCCTAAAGGACAATACTGATAAAAAAAAACCAAGTTTAAGGAAAAAAAAAAACTAGTGGGGTGGTCTTCAGGAATAATTTTAAAAGACTTAATTGGGGGAATATTATTCCATAAAAAGGGGGCGTCCACTATATCATAAGAAAGATGGCTCTACACCAAAAAACGGGGTTTTTTACTGTAAAGCAATGGGGCTGTGAGTCCCTGCCAGAGGAAGATATCGGGGAAATTACGGGATTTTTCATTAGTGTAGTAATAATAAAGTTCCTGGGTTTTTTGGATGGGTTTTTTTCCAGAATTTATTCTTTTGTTTGTTAGAAAAGGAATTCTTCTCCTAAATGTCTCCCTCCATAAAGGATTCACAGTAGTGAAGAAGACGTAGGTGACTGGTTTGGGCCCCCCGCAGTTCCCCGGTGTCAGGAGGGTGGAGCCGGGCCCATCAAGAGCCTCCCCCCCACCACTGTAACTGAGGGGACAATAAGCGAAGATCCTAGAACTCACCCAAAAAGATGACGAGTCCCGCTGGAGAGGTGACCTGCGGGGAAAGCTGGGCATTATACGTAACACCACCGGAGGGGGTTGGGGGTGACGTTTTCATTTTGTTGTCAGGTTCCCATAAGGTGTCAGGGGTCGTGTTATTTCTCCTGGAGGGTGGGGGTATTTGAAGGACACAAGGATCTGTTTTTCAAGGAGTCAAGATGGAGGATCCCGGCCTCTTATGTCACAAGGTAAGGGGACAGGTGGTTATCTCCCTATTTCTTTGGTTAGGACGGGACTGGCGGCCTGTTGGGGGTTTAAAAAAAAGTGCATTAGAAATAACCCAATTTATATTGTGTTCTTATATAATTTGATTTATTTAAAGGGGTGTATCCCCTAAAAAAGATCATGTCTCAAAAATTATGGGGACAGTAAAAATAAATTTTTTAAATTGGGTTGCATTACCCCAGTCCTTATATTTCAAAAGTTTGAAGGCCCAAAAAAAGAAAGACGTCCCCAGTTCGCCTGTTTTGCTAAGGGGTTGACCAGAGGAAGGCAAAAAAACCCCCAATGAGGTAAAGCCCAATGTCCCTTTTTAGGGAAAAAAATTTTTTCCCGACTCCCAAACTGGGAATCAAAAAAATCCCGGATCAATGACCCCCTTTTCCGAATCCTAGACACATAACTTGTTATTTATTACGCTCCAGAAATGCATCTAAACCCTTTTGAACGCCGTTTTTGAATTCACCTGACAAGTCCCCTCTGGCAGAGAATTTCCATAGTCTCATGTCTTACAGTAAAAATCCCTTTCTATGTTTATTAAAATTTCGTTCCTCAAGATGAGGGGCCCCCTTGTTCATATACAGCCCTGGGTATAAATAAAAAACTTGGAGAGATCTTATATTGGTTTGAGTATTTAAAATATTTATTATGTCCCCCCAAGCCGTTTTTCTCTAAAATAAATAACCCAATCTTGCTAATTTTCTGGGGACTGTAGTCCACCCGTCCTTTTTTATTTTTGTTCCCGCCTTTAGCAATATAGCTTTTTTGTAAAAACTGTATTCTGTTTTGCTTGGGTGGTCGGGACCGCCCCTGGGGGTTCCCGCCCCCCCATGTATTGGCTGGCTGACATTTCATTTAGCTGTTGGGATACGTCCCCAACAGGAAAGTTCCGGCCAGCCCCCTCCGCTGTGGGTGACTGCCTGCACACTTGTTTTTCTCCCCTGAGCTGTTAAAATTGATAGTGAAACAAGGGGGTTTCGTGTAAAACCTTTCCCCCCGCTCAAAAGGGGAATATCTGGGCAATTATGGGTGTTTAAATCACAGATCCCCTCATATAAACGTATTATAGAGTCCCTGCCATTAACAGGGGGGGAGGAGGTCAGTGTGATTCCTCCCCATAACCCCGTCTCCCATCTGGTAACGAGGGGGGGAGGGGGCAGTGTGCACTCCTCACATGTCTAAAACATTTCAGGCTGATGTAAAAATTGCTTTTTAAGCCAAGCTGAGCCGAATCTCTGAGACAGGTGAAAAAAGCTTTCCCAGGGGGCTTTTTATAGTTTTCCCCTTGCAACCATGGGGCACTGAAAAGGGGCTTTATAGCTTTTCCTCTGCGGGACACAAAAGGGGACACTGAAAAGGGGCGGTAAGTTTTCCCGGGCAGACCCCCCTTTTTGTTTCCCAACGGGCACGTCAAGTGATGATGTCACAGGTCTTGTCACAGGTTTAAATTGGAGACAGCCTCCTGGGAGGGGGAGGACTCCCCCTGGATTTAAAATTTCAACCCTCAGAGAATTATTTTAAAGAGATAAAACAATTAAAATTAAAACCAACCCCTTTTAAAAAATTTTGGTGATGTTTTTTTTATTCTTAGTTTTTCAAAACCATGATCTATTTTCTAAATTAAATCCTAAAACTTCCTCTTTGTAGAAAAAGGTCTCCTTTTTAAAATCACGGGATGAATTGAAATTTTAAAATTTTAAAATTTTTAACCCCTTTTTTAAATCTGTACTTTCCCAAAAATTGCCCCCTCCCCCAAAAATTAATATTTTTTGCTGTTTATAGCGGGGGACCCCCCTTGAAGTACATCCACACAAAGTTGTCTGGGGGACAGTTCTTTTTAATACAGGGAAGTACATGGTTTTTTTTATCACTTGTTACGAAAAGCATTTGTCACAGTTGTTTTTTAGTTGCCCTTTGGGTTTAATTTGACATTTAAATGGGACGGGGTTGTAATAAATCAAGTACAATTTTCTTTTTTTGGGTTAATATACTTTTTCCTGCATGTTTTTGCACAATTTTAAAACCATTAAAATTGTTTAAAACGTTTGAGTTGTTTACTGGGGCCGGTTTCTGGATGTCGAAAAAAAAAATTTTAAAATTTTTTTCTTTATCCCCTTTTGTTAGTCTGTTTTTTGTTTAAAGCTTTTAAATTTTTGTAATCCATAGTAAATAAATTTTTTAATGTTGAGTTTCATTAAAGGGGACAGGACACCCTGAAGGTAATTCCCCTTGAAAAAAAGCTGTGCATTTAAGCTTTAAAATTTATCTGATTTAACTGGTAAAAGGGAATTTGGATAGAAAGGGTTTTAAAAAAAAACAGTAAAATGGGACATTTTTCAAAAAAAAAATATAACCAATGGATATGAAAGGTACAAACAGAGTTATAATGTTTTGAATCAATTCTTAATGAATTCCCACACCTGACAGTCCCCCTTAAAACATTAGACTCTGTCCCTCTTACCCCTTCTAAACTTGAGCTAGGATGAATATGTGTCACCGTGTTTGGATGGCTGTATGGACAGGTGGAGCAGGTAATCAACCTGCTGCATCACTGCCAGGCGTTCTCCAAGGGGGCGTAACTAAGCGATCACCGTCCTCTTCAACATTGCCTCTGATGGTGAGGATGATCGTTGACCACATGACCGCCAGGTGCTACCTCAGAGCAGTCCCTAGCAGTGACAATTTATGGATTGTTGACAATCCAATTAGGGAAACCTGGAAAATTTGAAAGATAATGAATATGTTGGGTTTACTGGAAATATAAGGGATAAAGACTGATAGAAATTCTAGGGTCTGGAAGCCAAGAACGGTCACTCCTAAAGGAACCTTCACACTTTATTTTTTCATAATCCCCCTTGTGAGTGTCTTTTAAGATTTTGTCCAATGCTAGGCTATTTCGGTAGGCCATGATTGATATGGGTTCTAATTGCTCAACTATGTTTCGCAGGATATCTTGGGTGTGGTTTACAAATCTCTGTTGGTTATAATGCATACTTTATCCAATCTACACCTTTGTTTATCCTTATTTGTGGTATTATTGGTTCGAGTTCTGCTTTGTGTGGATCCTCAGCTTTAAGTTCATCAGTTACCCCCTGGGTCGTTCCCCTTGTATTTTCACACACACCCAAACAACACAAATGTAATAAAGGATAAAGGAGTAATTCATGATGACTTGTTGGCTCCAGCTGCTTTCTCGAGGCATGAACCCAAGTTGGTCTTCCTTCTAGTTTCACTGAGGTTGGGGACACCAGAAGAAATTGGTATGTTCCTTCAAATCTAGGTTCCAGAGAACCTCTCCCCATGCCTTTTTACCCATATAAAATCTTTCATGCTGGAGCTTATAAATGGTTTTGGTCAAAGTCTGAGTCTGGAACAGAAGAAAAAAACTGAAGCATGGATTAATTTCAATTCATTACACAAGTTTACAAGTTTAGGACATATCTCACAATGCTATCATTCCTTTTCCTGCAATCAACTATCGTGTATGGAACCTCTCTAACCTAGGTGGTTCTGAGGACAATATTTCATAGGGTGTAATACTAGTGGGACTGTCTAAAGGTGTTTCTGATAGAATACAGGGCAGTGGGTAGGATTTCTGGCCAGGGGAGAGATGCTTCCTTACGGGCTTTGAGAATCTTGTTTGTACTGTAAGTGTGGCACTCATTTTATCGACTTCTCCTGAATTCTGTGGATAATATGGGTGTTTGGGTCAGCCTCTACTAGCTTCCAAATGTCTCTGGTTACTTCTGAGGTGATGCCAGGCCTGGGTTTGACTCAATAACTTCTGGGATTCCAAATCTGCACATCAATTTCAGTCAGTAAATTCTTTCCACGTTCGTTCTGGCAGTCATATTAGAGACCGGGTAGGCCTCAGGCCATCCTAAGAACATGTATTCTCCCCTCTTGGGTAATTCATTGTAGTTGATCTGACTACTTTGGAAAGGGACTGACTTGTTGTTTTTTTCTGTGTTTGGATGATTTTTCGGGTTGCAAGTGATGCATATTTTCACATCTTCTGATACAGTTATTTGCTGTAATTGGGAATTCTGAGTGCTAAGTATACCCTGTTGATTAAAGAGATCATCTGGTTTGGGTTTTCTATGTATAGTACATAGCCCATCGTACTACAGCTGGATACAATGTTTTGGGTTTAAACAAAGTTTATCATCTTTTCTTCCAAACCCAATCTTGGTATTCCCGCTCCTTTTCCTCCCAACTTCCTCTTCTCCTTTGGGTTTATTCGGGCTTGTAATTGTTTCATCAGATTAACATCTGGGTTCAGCATGTCCTGTTCTTGGTTCTGTTCTTCATCTTCTTCTTTCCTCTTTCTTTTTCTTCTTCATTTTTCTTGTTGGTACATCTACAGCCAACCCTGCTTTCTCTTGAATTACTGGGAGACAAGCCAACGCCTTTTCAACCTGATAAGCGTTGTATATGCCTTTCG
Source organism: Phyllomedusa bahiana (assembly GCA_025379985.1). Lineage (NCBI taxonomy): Eukaryota > Metazoa > Chordata > Amphibia > Anura > Hylidae > Phyllomedusa > Phyllomedusa bahiana. Next base: position 44,084 of record JAODAL010024766.1, on the reverse strand, counting down.
CTTCCTCCGTCTGTCTTCATGCGCTCTGATCTTCAGGACAGCCACCTTGGCAGGCAACTGGAGAGCGTCCATTAAGGCTTGTAGGACTTCATTGTTCTTGATTGGCTTTCCACTAGCTGACTGGAAACCTTGCAGGGCGGCCCACTTAAGGCTGATGGGCCCCGCCGTATGTGTAGGTGAGTTGGTGTATACGTTGACAGTCTTTCCTTCAGCAAGCTTGCAAGCTTCAGTCCAAAGCCTTAAAGTTTCTGCGATTTGGGCTGACATCCTAGAAGGTAAAGAAACAGCTTTCCACAGTTCTGTCGCAAGGTAACCACAGCAGATCCTGTATGGAAACGTCCTCGGTCATCTGCAAACCTGGATCCCTCCGTAAAGGGACATAATGTGGATCCTCCAGCTTGGATGTAGAGACAGTAGGAATATGTGACGTTTCAGCTTCCATCTGTTCAAGGCAATCCTGGAGAGGATCATCCGTTGCGGTGTGATCCCCATCATCTGTGACAGTTAGATCGATCTTCATCTTCCCTCCCTTGAGAGAGGAAGCAGGGTGGCTGGATTGAGAGTAGTGCATCTCTTCAAGGTGACATTTTGCAGGCATGAGTAATGAGCATTGTAGCCGAAGAGTTTGTCATTTGGTAATTTTAGGTTGCTGGGATTGCTTTTAGGATCCGTTTGAGGTCATGAGGTGTCAAGATAGTCACAGGATATCCCAAATTGACGTCTTGAGTTTGGTCAAGAAGGAGTTGTGCAGCAACAACAGCTCTGAGGCAGGGAGGTCGAAAGGTTCTGAGTGGTCTGAGATACCCACATCAGGAGCTGCGAGAATAAGTTGTTTGAGTCTCAAGAAGCAAGCTTGGGCTACAGTATATAGTCTGTGAGTTAAAGAAATGTCCAGGAATGAGTCATAAAGAGTTCGCATTAAATCAGAGGCGCTGGGTATTCGTTAGTGACTGACAACGATGAGGCCTAGAAAGTCTGTAGTAGAATGTGAATGGTAGGTGAGGGAGTGGACATCACAGCTAGCTTGCAGTCATCAGTAAGGCATTTGGTTTCAGAGTGCTGCAGGATCCAGGATAGTTGAGGTAAATAGGGTGCAGACCGACACATATGATAGGCAACCTTATTCTGGACTGTACTGGCAAAGGTATGAAGAAAGGTTAGGAGCGATGGTAAATTGTTTTCCGGAAGAAATGTAATAGAGAGGCTGAAAACATCTTCAGGGCCAGTGACCAGACTTCTGAATACATCTGTATGAGAAACTCAAGAGGAAGAGATGAAAACTTGAAAACACAGATAATTTAGTGTCAACGTTCGTATTCAGGAAAAGGAAAAATATGCGGGGAACTGGATTTTTCAAAAACAAATGAGTGTAAGTAGTGGTATAAATTCTTCAGTGAAACAGGAAGAGGAGCAGGTTAAGGAGAAAAGATTCAGTAAGGGCAGTATTTCCTGGCCAGGTGTAGGCCTGCATTACTGAGATTTGGAATGCTGATGGTTAAGGAACATAGCCTTGATGGTTGGCTTCATCCCGTTTTCTAGTCCGGCAATTTCTGATAATATGGCCAGTCCTTTTGCAATAATAGCATATTCTCGGTGCATGTTTAAATCTATCATGTGGGGGACACTGAGAAGGAGAGGCAGTAGGCAAATATCCCTGATCGATTTGTTGCGCTTGATGGTAGGAATTGAGAGTGAGAATAGGGTCAACAGCAGAGGATGGAATATAAAATGTTCCCGAAGGGGTGATTAATGGGTATAATGGCTGTGGGGTGAGCGGTGAGACAGCCAGCGGGGGAGTGCTAACGTTCTTTCCTTTCATACAGGGGGGAGTGCACACTTTATTACCTACTGTTGGTTCATTGGGAATATGATGCATATTGTCAGTTTGAATGTTATTACTGGCAGCAAGATGGCCGCCCTTGACCTGTGACCCGGAAGTACCTATGTCAGGGGACGGATGAGGAGGAACAAGATGGCCAACAGGAAGTTCAGGTGGTTTGGGTGCAGCAATATGGCCGACCTCAGGAAGTGGGGAATGGTCTCCATTAATATGGCCGACAACAGGAAGAGGAGGATTGACTGTACCAATATGGCCATCAGTAGAGGAAGGGGCAGGGCTTTGTTTAGTGTCTCCGGAAGGAGAGGGAGTGTAAGCCCTGCGGGTGCTGGTGGGTGGGACCTGCATTGAAGCTGAAGAGGAAATACAGTGAGGTTTTGGAGTTGCGCGTCACCTCCCACAGCTAGCACAATAATTTGCAGAAACGAAACTTAGCTAGTGACAATGGGGCTTAAGAGCATACATATAATAAGTTAAAATCTTATGCTAATAACAAACAAATACATGAAAATTGCCATCATGTGAATAGAACCCACAATGAAATGCGCTGTGGTGACTGTCCATAATCAGCGCTGTGAAGGGACAGCGCCCGGGGCTGAAACAACTATGCATCTGAGTGCACACTGGCAGACACGATATTTAAACACTCTGTGTCTCTGAAAACAGCCTGAATAAAAATAATTGCTTTCTATGCGTTAAAACAAGAAGTATTCTCAGACCTCAATGTGCGTCTGCCCGAGAGCAGATAAAACAGGGAACAAATCGCAGACACATAGTTGTATCAGCCACTACTTAATCACTACCTGATCTAACCCTAAAATCTAAAGGAAGCCAGCACCTAACTCTGACCCTGAATAATAGCTCTGAGAAAAAAACTCCTAGCGTATCGTATCTACCCTCCTGACTGCTCTGAGAAAAACTTCTAGCGACAGAAATCTGCTGTGTACTTCTGACTGCTCTGAGGAAGGCTCCTAGTGACAGGAATCTGCTGTCTACTTCTGACTGCTCTGAGAGGCTCCTAGCCACAGGTCTGTTTATGTAAATCATAATTACCAAGGAATCCTAACAGCCAGCTTCCATCTACCCAGAAATAATAAAGAAATGAAATATATGGTCACAGTAACCACAGGCAAAACATTTCATTGTTAGAAATGCATTTGAAGTATTTCCTTCTCACTATAAACAAGTGATAGTCTATCTCAGTGTAGCGTAAAAAGAGGAAGTAACTCGTAACAACAGTGAAATTTTTATTTTTTTTTTGCTGCGTAGCAGATGCAAAAGGCAGATAACTATATCTCGAGAGCAATCAATCAGAGAACCATAGGTAGCAAGGGCATAAGGCCAAACCACAAGCACACGTTACGCGTGCAAGAATAAATCAGAGGAGTCACATCCTGGCCTTATCTTATCGGGTGACGCCAGTAATGAGGCAAACCACGGTCAAACAAAATAGGCAGTCCGAAACGGAATAAGTCACTGATTTCAAAAAGAAAACCAATGTACTTACCCGTATTGGTGATGATCAGTCACGTCGGGCTGCCCAGATTGTAATGGCCATGGGGCGACGCCCCAGAACAGACGACAGGCCTCCTCTGCGTTTCCCTCGTTTTCGTCTGAGAGTCACGTGCACCAAATGATATGCACAGTTTAACCCTTTTTGTATCTGTACTCTTGCCAAATTGCCACCTCCTCCAAATTAATATATTTTTGCTGTATATAGCTGGAGCCCCATGAAGTACCATCCACACAAAGTTGTCTGGAGAGCAGTTCTGTTTAATACAGGGAAGTACAGGAGATTTTATATCACTTGTTACGTAAGCATTTGTCACATTATGTGTTAGTTGACCATTGGTTAATTGACATTTGATGGGACGAGTTAGTAATAAATCAAGTACAAGTTCTTTATATGGTAATATACATTTCTGCATGCTTTGCACAATGTTAAACCATTCAATTGTTTAAAACCGTTTGAGTTGTCTACTGTGCCGGATACTGGATGTCGAAACAAATGTTCAAATGTTCTTTATGCCATGTTAGTCTGCTTTTGCTTAAGCTATTATCTTAGTAATCCATAGTGAATCAATTTTTAATGTCTTGAACATCATTCAGGACAGGTACATCCTGAAGGTAATTCTCTTGCAAAAAAAGCTGTGCATTTCAAGCATATAATATCTGATTTAACTGGTCAAGGGAACTAGAGATAGAGAATGGTTTATGCAAACAGTATATAGACAGTTTCTAGATATAACCAATGGATAGGAAAGGTAGAAACAGAGTTCTAATGTTTTTAATAAATTCCTAATGAATTCCCACACCTGACACCATGAAAGGTGAAACCAATGTGTACATAACACGGCTTATCGCTACTGCTAAAATCACATGACCATGTTATATATATATTTCACTGTATTGTCTTGTGAACGCCATTTCCAGCTCACTCTCTGTACTGTGCAGACTGCTCTTAGTTAGATAGCATTTTCCTCTCCATAGACAGCAATAGTTAGGGAGTTTGGTATTGCTGGCTGCATCTTTCCCAAACCCAGAAGCTGTTATTTAGCGACCTTTGCAGACTCGCATAACACCTAACTCTCATATACATCATACAATCATACTCAGTGCCCCAAAAGTTCTGTTATTGCAGTATTGGGGGTGAAATCATTTTATAACACACCGTATAACACACCAATAGCTATGCCCCTGCTTGCAAGCTGTCTTCATCTTTTCATTTAGCTATTGAAAGGAATGAAGTATTTTAGCCTCTAAATTTGTTTCTGTCACTCTTCAAGCCAAATTTTCTTCACCAAGTTGTTCCACATGTCCAGTTTACTGTTATGGATGGCAATTACAACTTCTCCTTACCTTTATAAGTATAAAAATTAACCTGAACATCTTCGCCCATCGACTTTAATCAGGTTTGACTCGAACACTTTAAAGTTCAAGTCAATTTCGAACATCTTACTGTTTGCTTATCACTACACACAATGTGGAGTGATTCCCACAGTCATTGCATTCAAAGAGGCTTCTTACCAGCACTGGACACATAATGTGGACGTTCTGAGATGGAAACGAAAGACCTGGGGGAGTCAAGACAAGAATGTAACCTCAATATCCAGACACAGGAGCACTTTATTGTCATGATTGGAGGCGAAAAAATTGTTCTGATTTAAAAAGATCTATACATCACATTATACATCACATTGGTTTCTTAGCTTGGGCATATGGAACTATGCAAGAAATACACCAATTATTAGCTTTTTTTAATGTTTAAAAAAGTTTAATTTTTTTCTACCCATCATGTTGCTTCCTCTCATCTCCTCCATTGTGAACAGTCAGCTATCATATACCGGTTAGGTTCACATCTCATATTTAGCTTTTGTTTAGATGGAGGCCAGAAGGAGACTCCATCAGATGATTGGAGCCCTATGAATACACTTGATGTTTACGCCTGGAGCTATTCCCATAATATACACCAAGTATAGAGCCATAATGGGATGTAAAAACAGCCAAAAAGCAACAGGAGTGACCCATGGAAGGGATCATTGGGCTCAGTATGCTCATAAGGAGCAATTGTTACCCACTTAATTACAGCCTGTGTTATATCATAGTCCACAGTAGGGGGGCAGCTAAGAGTAACCTACCAAATTAGTTCTACCAATATCCATAGATTGCACTCCTCCCAAAATGACCCAAACACAGGGGAAGAACCATAGTCTCCATAACCTCTCTATACCACTACAGGAAGCATCTGACGTAGCGTCAAATAGAATCCACTGAATCTCTTTTTCTACTCCCTTCCGTATCAGTCTCCCCATCTCCCTGATGATCTTGGTAACTTGATACCTATAGATTTGATAAAGGTTGGTTATTGTGATCTGTATTGATGTTTGAGACACCTTTGAATTCTCCAATTCAGCGTAGGTTTTCCTATCATGTTCCAATCCTCCCCCATGTGACCTTCTAAATCCCCTTCTGACCTACAAGTCACATGCAGGGCTATTTTTTCCATCACATGGGGCACCATCTGCTTTGTTGACATCCTACTGGAAGATGGTTTGTCTTACCCTTCAGGAGCTGTAAGGCTCTGTGGTCACCGCTAAGGAGAAGATTTTGTATTTTATTTTTATTAGTATTATACTGCCCAAATATCCAAAAAACACTCAAAAGTCTTATAAAAAATAGTCTTCCATGAGTATTTAATTAGATAAAAGGAAGTATTCCTATGTATGTATAGAAGTGGTATAATATTTATCTTGGCTTAAAAAGTGCAGTGGCAGATTTCCAGAATAAGCCATGTGCAAAGCCATCCGGATAAGAATGTTATAAACATTTCTACTTTGTGGTTTACAACAATAAAAATGTAAATAAACTTAAAACTCATGAAATCTATTGTTAATATTAACAGAATATTCCACAAGGAAGTCTGGAGGACACTCTATGTCATCTCTAAATGATAAAGTAGAAGACGGAGAGATCATGCAGCACTCTTCAGAAGAAAACCTAATTACTATTAATGTACATCCAGGACTTCAGAGGACAGATTTATCTCTTAATCATGAAGAACCTTCTGCAGATCGATCACAGATTGTTACCAGAAGTAAAGGCCACAAAGCGGGTAAAAGGATTCAATGTGGTAAACAGTTTACAAAAAAATCAGATCTTTCTACACACAGAAGAATTCACACAGGGAGGAAACATAACAGTGTAGAATGTGGGAAAAGCTTTACACATAAATCAGAGCTTGTTATACATGAAAGGTGTCACACAAAAGGAGATAAATCATATTCATGTGCAGAATGTGAGAAATGCTTTACAAGTAAATCAACTCTTGCTCAACATGAGAGAACTCATACAGGAGAAAAGCCGTATTCATGTTCAGAATGTGGGAAATGTTTTAAAAGTAAATCACATCTTGTTACACATTTGACAATTCACACAGGAGAGAAACCATTTTCATGTTCAGAATGTGGAAAGACCTTTAATCGTAAATCAGTCCTTGTTATACATGTGAGAAATCACACAGGAGAGAAGCCATATTCATGTTCAGAATGTGGGAAAGGTTTTAAAAGTAAATCACATCTTGTTACACATTTGACAATTCACACAGGAGAGAAACCATTTTCATGTTCACAATGTGGAAAGAGCTTTAATCGTAATTCACATCTTGTTAGACATGAGAGAACTCACACAGGAGAGAAACCATTTTCATGTTCACAATGTGGAAAGAGCTTTAATCGTAATTCACATCTTGTTAGACATGAGAGAACTCACACAGGAGAAAAGCCGTATTCATGTTCAGAATGTGGAAAGAGCTTTAATCGTAATTCACATCTTGTTAGACATGAGAGAACTCACACAGGAGAAAAACCATATTCATGTTCAGAATGTGGGAAATCTTTTAATGAAAAATCAAGTCTTACTGAACATGAGAAAACTCACACAGAAGAGAAGCCATTTTCCTGCACTGAATGTGGGAGAAGCTATACTAGGAAACGTGAACTTATTTTACATGAGAGGACTCACACAGGAGAGAAGCTGTTTTCTTGCTCAGAATGTGGGAAAAGCTACACTAAGAAATGTCAACTTGTTATACATGAGAGAACTCACACAGGAGAGAAGCCATTTTCATATTCAGAATGTGGGAAAAGCTTTAGTAGCAAATCACGTCTTGTTAACCATAAGAAAACTCACACAGGAGAGAAGCCGTTTTCTATCAGAATGTGGAAAAGCTTAATAGAATCGTTTGTTAACATAGAAAACTCACACAGGAGAGAAGCCGTCTTTTTGCTCAGAATGTGAGAAAAGCTTTAATAGGAAATCACGTCTTGTTATACATGAGAGAACTCACACAGGAGAGACTTCATTTTCATGTTCAGAGTGTGAGAAAAGCTTTAGTAGCTTTAGCTACTGTATCATCGCTTCTATTACTTCCTGTTTCAGGTAAGAAGTAATAGAACCGCCATCTTGGTACATCCTTCTGCATTATTTTTATAATGCAGAATAGTGTACAAGCAAAGTACCAAAGCTGTGGTTTTCTGGTCCTGCTCACAAAATTGGAGTAAAAAGTGATTAAAAAGTCACATGTATCCCAAAATGGTATCAATAAAAATTTCACTTCAGCCTGCAAAGAATGAGCCCTTATGAAAAAGTATTTTTTTATTAAACGTACTAAAACATATTTGATATCAGAAGAATTGTACCAAACTGCAGAATACAAATCATTTATACTGAAGAATGAACACCATAAACACAAAACCCCTGCAACAACGGTGCAAGTACATTTTCTTCACATTTCACCCTTCTTAGAGTTGTTGGGTGGGTTTCCCAGTACATTCTATGGTATAGTCAATGGCACCATTAAAATGTACATCTTATCCCACAACTAGTAAGCCCTCATATGTCTATGTAGATGGAAAAAATAAAAAAAAGATGGCTTGTGAGGGATTTATAGGGTTGGGCAGGAGGTTCCAGTGTGGGGCCGCCCTTCTCAATGTAACGGACTCGGTAGTGGAGCCGCTGGACCACCGCAAGCGATGGTGTAAGCCAGCAAAATCTAAGTAGGTCCCGGTTTTCACCAGAGCCCGCCGCAAAGCGGGATGGACTTGCTACGGCTGGAGTCTACCAGATCGCTACCCCTGACGTGACTTGCTTGCGGTGGCAGCCAAGGGTGAGCAGGGTACAGAATCGTGAGGAGTAGGTGTAGTTGGGGACAGGCGGCAAGGTCAGGGCAGGCGGCAAATGTTCAGAGTTGATAAGCGTAGGCAGAGGTCAGAAAACACGGCAAGACAGTAAACACTCAGGAACGCTATCTTTAGGGCACGGAGGCAACAAAGATCCAGCAGGGAAGTGACGTGGATCCCAAAACTATATAGGGTCAGCGCCCAGCAATTAACCAATTACCGGTGCGCTGGCCCTTTAAATTTATATGAACGAGGGCGCACACGCGCATTCCGTCCGACTGAGGAAGAGAGCAGAACAAGAGCGAGGTCAGGTGAGTGGATGGGACAGGTGCGAGCACGGCCAGCAGCACGGTCCGCGGCGCCACCCGTCCACGCCGGGCGCCCGCAGGGAGGGACACAGTACCCCCCCCCCTCCGTTTGACCTCCCTCCTTTTTAGGCTACAAAAACCTGCGGATAAGATCATGATTCAGGATATTTGATTCTGGCTCCCAGGATCTCTCCTCGGGTCCGAAGTCCTTTCAATCCACGAGGAATGGATGTAGAATGAACACAGGCGTGTTCAGAAAGGTCCTTTTCCTAAAAGCGCCGCGCAGAACGGAGATCCACCACAACAAGTGAGTGTGGATTTACTTCTTTATTTATATCAAACAAGAACGGCCACTTTTTCTTTTTTCTTTTTGTTTGTGCAGCCTTCGCTCAGGCACAATAACAGGGCCTCCAACCCTACACGTTCCTTATTCAAGCAGAAAAGTGCCAAGAAAGCTTAAATAAAACTTACAGCTTTATTGTAATCCACGATAAAAAAGGCTTCATGCAAGCACATTAGTATCATCCAATATTAGGAAGGCACACATGCTCAATTATGAGTACAAATATATACAGACCGACAGTCTTTCTTTGACTCTGAAAAGAGTTTCACATGGAGATGCCTGGAGACCGGGCAGTCCGCACAGAGTAGCGACGTTTCGAGGAGATCCCCTCCCCTTCCTCAAGCATGCGTAGATGATCCCAAGCCTACATTATATAGGGCTAATTAAACACACATGTTAAAACATATAAAAACAACTATCCTAAAAACGCTCGTAAATTATAACTTTCATTAATTCCTTTGGGAGCTAAAGAGTTTAAACGGTGTATCCACTCAGCTTCCTTTTGTAACAATTTTGTTTGTAGCTGTTTAGGATTTTTACAATTAACTTTTTGTAGCACACACCAACGTAATTCTGCTACACTATGCTTTTCCACTGCAAAATGTCGTGCAACTGACGATTCCCCAAACACTTTTTTACCTTCCTCTAAATTACCATCATTTTTCTTATTCAAAAACTGCCTTATCAATGATTTATGCTCATTTAATCTAATTTTTACTGCTCTGCTGGTCTGCCCTACATATGTCTTCCCACAAGGACATTTAAGCATGTAAATCACTGCTTCACTGTTACATGTATGTGATCCCTTAATGTATATTGGAGAACCTTTTGTTGGGTGATCAATACGATCACCTTTTATAATCGCCGAACAGTGTTGGCAATGACAGCAAGCAAAGGTGCCTGAACGAGTGGACCCAATTCTAGTCTGCACTGCGCCTTGCGTTTTTTTTCTATCAATGTCTGCTGAAACCAATTGTTGCCCTACCGTTTTTCCTCTCCGATACACATACCTAGGTGGGTTTCTAAACAAAGCTCCAAACTGGGGATCCGATTGCAGTATTTTCCAGTATTTCCTGATGGCCTGCTTGATTATACCTGCATGGCAATCATACGTAGATGTGAACATCAAAGTATCCTCATCTTTTTTCTTTGAGGGTTTAGGTTTCAAATATATTTCCCTGGATGTACCATATACTTCTATCCCTACCTTCTCAAGATCTTCCCTCAAATACCCTCTGTCAACAAATTTCTTTATAATCCTTTCCATATTAGTCAAGTATTCACCATCGCTGGAACAAATGCGTCGTGCACGAACAAATTGAGACTTTATAATTCCCTTAAACACCTGTGGAGGATGTTGGCTCCTACGATACAAAATATTATTAGTGTCAGTGTCTTTTGTATACAATGTTGTGGTTAGTACCTCACCATGTTTTTTAACAAGTACATCTAAATACGCTATTTCCTTTTGATCCTGTGTAACTGAAAATTGTATTAATGGATGTGCTTCATTGATAAGTCTGACGAAGTCCTCCAACTCTGAACCTGAACCGGACCAGAGCAGGAAAACGTCGTCGACGTACCTGAGCCAACAAACTGCATGTCTAAACAGGGGTTGAGAAAAGACAAACTCTCGTTCAAAATACTGCATGAAAATATTAGCGTAACTGGGTCCCGCCGGCGAGCCCATGCAAGTTCCTTGTAATTGAAGGAAAAATTCTTCACCAAAACGGAAATTTTTTTTTGTAAGAATTACATCTAACAGCTGCATTAAAAATGCAATCTGTCTATTGGATAATTTTGGGTTCTGAACCAGAGTCTCTCTAACTGCCTGTGTACCTTCAATTAACGGGATATTAGTGAACAATGATTTTATGTCTAAGGTGCACATAAACTTGACTTTACTACAATCGGTGGTCTTAACTATCCGTAAAAATTGCCCAGTATCATACAAAATATGTGGATCTTTTTTCACTTCTTCCTGTAGAAAGGTGTCTAGGTATACAGCTAATGGCTCAAGCATTGAGTCGATGCCCGACACTATCGGACGACCTGGCGGGTTCTCAAGTGACTTATGAATTTTTGGTACAATGTACAAAATAGGTACCCTCGGATTCTCTTTAGTAAGAAGGGCCTTTTCCTGGTTAGTTATTACCTCGCTTAATACAGCATCCTGGAGGATTTCCTCAATATACTTTGAAAATTCAGCTGTTGGATCCTGCTGTAATTTTTTATAGACTTGTTGGTCGCCTAATTGGGCCATAACCTCCTGTACATAGGTGTCAGTATTCATAATGACACTAGCCCCCCCCCCCTTGTCAGCTTTTTTTACGACTATTGAGGGGTCTTCAACTATTTGTTTAAGGGCTTTTTTTTCCTCAAATGAAAAATTAGACCATTTTTTATTCTTAACCTTATCCCAATTTTTGGTAACTTCATCGAGTACTAAATGCTGAAAAACTTCTAATGAAGGACTTTTTATATCAGGGTCAAAACTACTTTTACTTTTAAGTTTACCACTAAAAAATTTATTACCGCTATTGACATATTTTTTATCCTTGAAAAACATTTTAAGCCGAATGCTTCTACAAAGCTTAAAGAAGTCAACCTCAAAGTCAAACAATTTAATCTCATTTTTGGGAACAAAGTTAAGTCCCTTTTCCAATACTGACTTTTGTGCAGGAGATTTTTCTTTGGATGAAATGGATCTGCTTCCTGTTCCTAGTGCCTCGGCGAGCTTGCGACTCCCCACCCGTAGCGTTGTTGAGTCCCGGACCTTTGCTTCCATGGACAGGATCCTCTAAAAAATCTTTTCCACGCTGTCCTCTTCTCTCGTCATTGCGTGGTGTTGGTACGTCAGATTGTTCATCTGTACTTGAAGAGGCATTGCTATAGATGTTCCGATCATATGTTCTTTTTGGCCGTCCTCGGAAGGATCTTCTTTCAGCCGCCCAAGAATACACCCGGTTGAGTACATAATCCTTAGTATCTCTTTCATACTTTCTTAATTTGTTCTGTAACAATGTGATCTTTAATTTATCAATACCAGCAGTTAAATCAGCATGAGCTTGTGAATAACATTCTGGAGCATTACGTGCTTTAAACTCCTCATCCACTCTCTTAATATCATCTTTCACCTTCTCAATGGTAATTTGCAAATGTTGCACTGTTAAGTACATTAAGTCGATGGAGTAATTGTTGCTTAAAGCATACCATTTCTCCTTGTACTTATCATCTTCTGGTAGCAGAATAGGCTGTAGTGTACTACGAAGCTTTCTTGGCACTTTTTTTACTTCTTTATTGAAATAGGTAACGCGTTTCGCAGGCACCTCTGACCTGCTTCATCAGACCATGAACACAACAACTATAACACTATTTATATACTTCCCACTCGAGGAAGAGGCGGAGCGGGGGAAATGATGACGTAATTCCCACCGTTCCCCATTTAAAACATAATACAACACATTTATCCTATTTACCATATTAAAATACAATAACTACAATCTTAATAATAGTAATAATAATCACAAATATACCTTTCAATCCACCCTGAAGACAAATAATATACCTATAAAAACGATACAGAAATACCTGAAAAACCAAAAATTATACATAAATACATACATATAAACTCAAAAATATTCTTTTTTTATAAAAATAATTTCAATATACTCGAAATATATAAGAATCATAAATTTATGTCAAGAAAATAAATATACAGGGAGGGATCTTATTCTATGGTCTCTTGTAACTCATTCAGACCATAAGTTTTAAGAGTATTAAGACGGTAGATCCAGTAAATCTCACATGTTGCTAATGTTTTTTGCCTATCTCTGACACCTATCCCGATTTGTTCTATAGGTTGTATAGTGAACCTTGGCTCCAATCCGGGTTGGACCCCAACGAAGTGCCGAGGAAGACTGTATAGCAGCTTTTGGTGATTCACATTGTATCTATGATTAACAGTCGTCCTCGACAGCTTCAATTCTTATACATTTCGAGTATATTGAAATTAATATTATTTTTATAAAAAAATAATATTTTTGAGTTTATATGTATTTATGTATATTTTTTGTTTTTTCAGGTATTTCTGTATCGTTTTTATAGGTATAGTATTGGTCTTCAGGGTAGATTGAAAGGTATATTTGTTAATAATAGTAATAATAATAATAAGATTGTAGTTATTGTAATTTAATATGGTCAATAGGATAAATGTGTTGTATTATGTTTTAAATGGGGAACGGTGGGAATTACGTCATCATTTCCCCCGCTCCGCCTCTTCCTCGAGTGGGAAGTATATAAAAAGTGTTATAGTTGTTGTGTTCATGGTCTGATGAAGCAGGTAAGAGGTGCCTGCGAAACGCGTTACCTATTTCAATAAAGAAGTAAATCCACACTCACTTGTTGTGGTGGATCTCCGTTCTGCGAGGCGCTTTAAGGAAAAGGACCTTTCTGAACACGCCTGTGTTCATTCTACATCCATTCATTTTCCCCGTTGCTGAACCATGTGGGACGCCAAAGACCACTTGTGATGCCGGATTGCCAGGTCCTCAAGAGCAGCAGCGCTCATACCCATATTGGGATATTCATACCTTTTGGTGTACCAGTTATAGTATAGCAAGAAGAGGTGAGTTTGATTCTCCCTTGTTATCAATTTATGTTGTATTGGCTTCACTACATTGTGCTTTTCTCCTACTTTCCATTCAATACATACCGGAGGAAGTCTCTCCCGAATGTTTGAGCATAATTCTCGACAATCCACGAGGAAGAAACGCTTCCCTCTGACCGTTTTCATGGCCAAGATGTCCTTTACTCTGAAGATGTCAGCGGAAGCGGCTACCGGGGAAGGCGATACATTCTTCTGAGAGAACTGGTTCAGAACCAGCGGCTTAAGGAGGGAGACATGGAACGAATTTTGGATCCGGAGAGATGGAGGTAAACAGAGCTTGTACGTCACCGGGTTCAGCTGCCGAAGCACCTTGAAGGGTCCCAGGAAGCGAGGGCCCGATTTAAAACTGGGAACCTTCAGGCACACGTAACTAGAGGAAAGCCAAACTTTGTCCCCTGGGAGGAACGTTGGGGCAGGTCTTCTCCTTTTGTCTGCCTGAGACTTCATACAGGCAGAGGCCTGAAGTAGGGAACGTCGAGTCTCTTGCCAGATGGCCTTGATATCCCGAACTTGGTCATTGACAGCGGGCACTTCCGAATCGGTGGGCAGGGGAAGGGGGGGATGCGGGTGGCAGCCATAGACCACAAAAAAATGGGGAGATGCCGGCTGCATTCTAGTCACGATGGTTATAAGAGAACTCGGCCCAGGGGAGCAGCTCGGTCCAGTTGTCCTGACGTCCGGATACAAAATGATGCAGGTATTCTCCCAGAATCTGGTTCACCCTCTCCACCTGCCCATTGGACTGAGGGTGATAGGCCGATGAAAAGTCCAACTTGACTTGCAGACGGGAACACAGCACACGCCAAAATTGGGATACAAACTGAACGCCTCGATCGGAGACGATGTGTGAAGGTAACCCATGTAGCCTTAAAATATGCCGGAAGAAATAACTGTCCAATTGTGGAGCAGACGGCAGACCGGGAAGAGGTATAAAGTGGGATATCTTTGAGAACCGGTCCATAACCACCCAGATGACAGAAATCCCAGAAGAAACCTGTAGGTCCGTGATGAAATCCATGGCTATGTGTGTCCAAGGGATTTCTGGCACGGGCAGCAGATATAAGAGACCTGCGGGCCTGTGATGTGAGACCTTGTTCCGAGCACACATGTCACAGGAAAGAGTGAAGTCCTTGACATCTTGTGCCAGAGTTGGCCACCAGTAGTGCCATGAGATCAGAGCGTAGGACTTCCGTACTCCGAGATGGCCAGCCAAGAGGGAGCTATGCCCCCACTCCAGAATCTTTTTCCTGAGTGCCGGTGGCACGTAAGTTTTGCCCGTAGATACGTTTTGGAGATCAGCGGGAGCCACGTGAACCAACCGTTCAGGAGAAATAATGTGCTGTGACACGGGTTCTTCACCAACCACATCAGAGGCACGGGAGAGGGCATCAGCCTTGACGTTTTTCTCAGCAGGCCGGAAGTGAATGCGAAAATCAAAACGTGAGAAAAAGAGAGACCACCGGGCTTGGCGAGGGTTTAGACGTCTGAAGGTGCAGTAGATTCTTGTGATCCGTAAAGATGTCAATTGGGTGACGTGTCCCCTCCAGCAGATGTCGCCATTCCTCCAGGGCTAGCCAAGAGTTCCCGATCCCCAATGGCATAGTTCCGCTCCGCCGGCGAAAAGGTCTTGAAGAAGAACCCACATGTGAGAACCTTGCCTTTGGGGCTCTTCTGTGTGAGGACCTCCTCTGCCCCCACGAAAGAGGCATCCACCTCCAAGGAGAATGGCTTCTCTGGATCAGGCCGGACCAAGACAGGCGCTGAGGAGGAGGCAGTCTTTAGATCAAAAAATGCCTTTTCAGCCTCCGGAGGCCAACATCTCGGATGCGCAGTCTTCCTGGTGAGGGCCACGATAGGAGCCACCAAGGTGGAGAAGTGGGGAATAAATTGCCGATAACAGTTTGCGAAGCCCAGGAAGCGCTGTATCGCCCGAAGGCCGACAGGACGGGGCCATTGTAGTACCGCAGAGAGTTTTACTGGGTCCATCTTGAGGCCCTTAGCCGAGACTATGTACCTGAGGAAAGGTAGGCTGGTTTGGTGGAATAAACATTTCTCCAGCTTGGCGTACAGTCGGTTGTTGCGCAGATGTCGCAGAACCTGGCGCACTTGTGTCCGATGAGTCTGAAGATCAGGGGAGAAAATCAGGATGTCATCTAGATACAATATGACGCAGGTGTACAAAAGATCCCGGAAGACATCATTGACGAATTCTTGGAACACAGCTGGAGCGTTACAGAACCCAAAGGGCATCACAAGATATTCGAAATGTCCATCTCGGGTATTAAAAGCCGTCTTCCACTCGTCCCCCTCCTGAATTCTGATGAAGTTATAGGCTCCTCGCAGGTCCAATTTGGAGAACACCTTAGCCCCCTTGAGGTGGTTAAACAGCTCCGAGATCAGTGGGAGAGGGTAGTGGTTTTTCACAGTGATTTTATTTAGTCCCCTGTAGTCAATACACGGACGGAGGGAACCATCTTTTTTTCTGCACAAAGAAAAACTCTGCTCCGTCTGGGGAAGAGGATTTACGAATAAATCCTTTCTGCAAGTTCTCTTGTATATAGGCCGACATGGCCTGAGTCTCCGGCACGGACAGCGGATAGACCCTTCCCCGGGGAGGACTGGTTCCAGGGAGGAGGTCAATTGGGCAGTCGTAAGGCCGATGTGGTGGCAGCGTATCGGCCTCCTTCTCGGAGAATACGTCCCCAAAATCCTGGTATTCTACAGGCAGGCCTGGCAAAGGCTTGGCGGGCGGCTGTGGAGAAGTGGTAGGCACCGGGCGTGGTACCTCCAAAGAGAGGTTCTGGCATTTCGGTCCCCAATGCAGGACCTCGCCTATCTTCCAGTCGAACGTAGGGGCGTGATGTTGCAGCCAGGGAAGCCCCAAAAGAATCGCCGAGGAAGCACGTGACAGAAAGTGGAACATGATCTTCTCCTTATGTAGCGCCCCTACATGGAGGGTCACTGGCCGGGTTATGTACTGGATGGGGTCACTAAGGAGCTCCCCACTGACCAAAGAAATAAGCAGAGACTTTTCCAAACGGACCACTGGCACGTGGTATCGGGTTACCAAGGAGGCATGAATGAAGTTCCCGGCTGACCCAGAGTCCAGGAAGGCAGAACTCCGGAACGATAGACCAGCATCAGATGTCACCTCCACTGGCATCATCAAACGTGGAGAGGAGGAAACAGCACCTAGGGATGCTTCTCCTACGACACCTAGGTGAGAGCGTTTCCCGGACACTGGAGACGTAGTGGACAGCTTCTGCGGAAATGGTCCGGGCTGGCGCATTAGAGACATAGGTTCTCTGCTCGACGGCGGGTCAGCTCTTGCTCCGATAAATGGGCCCAGTCCACCTGCATGGGTTTCACATTGGAGGCTTGAGGGGGTGACCATGGAGAACACTGGAATACCGGAGCCAGGTGAAACAGCCGACGGGGTGTGAAGTCTCTCTCTTGGCGGAGCTCTTCCTGCCTCTCTGTGAACCTTACATCGATGCGGGTGGCCAGGTGAATTAATTCGCTCAGGGAGGATGGGAGATCTTTTGCTGCCAAAGCGTCTTTTACCCTGCTGGACAGACCCTTTTTGAAAGTGGCGCAAAGTGCGGCATCATTCCAAGTCAGCTCCGAAGCCAGGGAAATTGAACCGCATAGTCTCCCACGGAGGAGTCGCCCTGACGAAGGCTCAAGAGCGCGGTCTCAGCAGAGGATGCACGCGCCGGCTCCTCGAAGACGGTGCGGAATTCATGGAGGAAGCTCTGTAGAGCCGCGGTCACAGGGTCATTCCTGTCCCAGAGGCGGGTTGCCAAAGCCAGAGCCTTCCCAGATAGCAGACTCACCACGAAGGCCACTTTAGACCTCTCCGAGGGGAACTGATCCGCCATCAGCTCCACATGCATAGAGCACTTGGTAATGAAACCCCGGCAGAGCTTGGGATCCCCGGCAAAGCTGGAGGGTAAAGGAAGCCGAAGCTTGGGTCCCACGGTGGCCCAAAGAACGGCAGGTGTAGATGGAGCCACAGACGGAGGCTGAGGCTGTTGCTGGGATGCAAGGAGCTAACGCATCATGGCGGAGAGCTGGCCCAATTGCTGTGCCTTTTGTGCGATTTGCTGCGATTGTTGGGCAACAATCGTCGTAAGATCCGCGATGCTAGACAGAGACCCATGGCTGGATCTTACTGTAACGGACTCTGTAGTGGATCCGCTGGACCACCGCAAGCGATGGTGTAAGCCACGCCAGGGAGCGGAATCTAAGTAGGTCCCGGTTTTCACCAGAGCCCGCCGCAAAGCGGGATGGACTTGCTGCAGCGGAAGTCTACCAGGTCGCTTCTCCTGACGTGACTTGCTTGCGGTGGCAGCCAAGGGTGAGCGTGGTACAGAATCGTGAGGAGTAGGCGTAGTCAGGGACAGGCGGCAAGGTCAGGGCAGGTGGCAAAGGTTCAGAGTCGATAAACGTAGGCAGAGGTTAGAAAACACGGCAAGACAGTAAACACTCAGGAACGCTTTCTCTAGGGCACGGAGGCAACAAAGATCCAGCAGGGAAGTGACGTGGATTAGTGTTGAGTGATTACGTTGGCCATCGACATCGGTCGATGGTCGATAGTCGACCATCATCGACAAGATATTCGATGGTCGATGATAGATGATCGCCGATGACCATTAAAGTCTATGGGAGAGCAACAACACCTTCATTCTTACACCCAAACAGGGCTGGAGAAGCTGGAATTAACATCCACAACAGTCAAATGGATACGTGCTACATCTTAGGCAACACACTTAGGTTATAAAAGCCACAGAAAAAAAATCACACACCATTCACTATCCCTGTCTTGCACCACAGCATGACCCTTAAACCTGCATGACCCACAAATTAAAAAGTGCCAGAAGGCAGTATGATTTGAACCATCATTTTACTTGAACTGGACATAGACTATCCCTGTCCTGGGCCACAGCATGAGCCCCAAACCTGCATGACCCCAGATTAAAAAGTGCCGGAAAAAGGAGTCTTTGAACCACCATTTTAGTTTCACTGGACATAGACTATCCCTGTCCTGGGCCACAGCATGAGCCCCAAACCTGCATGACCCCAGATTAAAAAGTGCCGGAAAAAGGAGTCTTTGAACCACCATTTTAGTTTCACTGGACATAGACTATCCCTGTCCTGGGCCACAGCATGAGCCCCAAACCTGCATGACCCCAGATTAAAAAGTGCCGGAAAAAGGAGTCTTTCAACCACCATTTTAGTTTCACTGGACATATACTGTCCTTGTCCTGGGTAGCGCTTGCCCCTCCGTATGAGTGCGGACCAATTGAGCTTCACTTGGAAATACTGGTGGTTAACGCTCCTGTTCCACCCAGGTGCCCTTTTTCTTGGCATTCTTTTTCTCATTTTACTCAACGTGCTGGAGGAAATTGTCTCTGTACTTTGTTCTCTGTCCGTGCTCCATACTCCATGTCCTCTGAATAACCTACATCTGGTCAAGTTTTCCTGTACCTCCCTTGTACAATTCAGAGGAATTTTTTTACCAGCTATTTTGTACATGCAAGTTTTTTAGTAGTTTAATTCTAGAAAACACATTTTTAAAATAGGATGGAATCCCACCATGTCTTTGTTTCTCTTTTTTTAATTGTATTAAATGGCGACGCTGTTCGTTACTGAGATTCACAGGGCCCTGACCCAGCGATGACAGGCCTGACGGTCCTGCAACTGACGATCCGCTGGCATGCGTGTTGTCGCCAGCACTGGAAGGAGCACCTTCTCTCGTACCTCTACCTCCATGTCCTACCCCCCTCTTTCCTCGCTTACCACCTGAATTTCGCTCCATGTTCAGAAATATAAAAATTTGAGAAGGTATGGAAGAGTTTTGGAAAGTCTCTTATTAAAAGACGGCAAATCACAGCTATTCTCAAATCCCTCAAATCAAAACAAAATTGCTGGATTCAAATATAACTGCAAAGTAGATCTATCAACAAAGCTGGCCTGCGCCAAAGTGAAAAAACACGTATCTGAAATATATTCGGATAATAAAAGGTATTTTTGGCACCTATCAATTCACCTGTGGTAACTACACAATTGCTGGATTCAAATTTAACTGCAAGGTGGCTCTATCAACAAATCTGGACTGCGCCAAAGTCAAAAAACACGTATCTGAAACTTATTCGGATAATACAAGGTATTTTTGGCACCTTTCAATTCACCTGTGGTGACTACAAAATTGCTGTATTCACATTTAATGCAAGGTGACTCATGAACAAAGCTGTGTGCGCCAAAGTCAAAAAACACGTATCTGAAATTTATTCGGATAATACAAGGTATTTTGGCACCTTTCAATTCACCTGTGGTGACTACAAAATTGCAGTATTCACATTTAAGTGCAAGGTGCCTCAATGAACAAAGCTGTAGTGCGCCAAAGTCAAAAAACACGTATCTGAAATGTATTCGGATAATACAAGGTATTTTTGGCACCTTTCAATTCACCTGTGGTGACTACAAAATTGCAGTATTCACATTTAAGTGCAAGGTGCCTCAATGAACAAAGCTGTAGTGCGCCAAAGTAAAAAAACACGTATCTGTAATGTATTCGGATAATAAAAGGTATTTTTTGGCACCTATCAATTCACCTGTGGTGACTACAAAATTGCAGTATTCACATTTAAGTGCAAGGTGCCTCAATGAACAAAGCTGTAGTGCGCCAAAGTGAAAAAACACGTATCTGTAATGTATTCGGATAATAAAAGGTATTTTTGGCACCTATCAATTCACCTGTGGTAACTACACAATTGCTGGATTCAAATTTAACTGCAAGGTGGCTCTATCAACAAATCTGGACTGGGCAAAAGTGCAAAAAACACGTATCTGTAATGTATTCGGATAATAAAAGGTATTTTTGGCACCTATCAACCTGTGCTGACTACAAAATTGCTGGATTCTAATTTAACTGCAAGGTGGATATATCAACAAAGGTGGAATGGGCAAAATTGAAAATGAACACCTGTCTGAAATGTATACTGATAATAAAAGTGGAGTTTTGCACCTAACAAAGAGACCTGCAGTTACTAGAAAAGATGTGTATCCTAATATAAATTCAGGCTGCCCAATATCCAGGAAATATTTCAATAGAAAACTGTTAATAATAAAGCTATTGCAGTGCAATGTCTACACTAAGTCTTGGTGAACTTTATCCAGTATTCTTTATAGAACTTGTCTGTGTTCGCCCGCGGGGGCCCCCCCTCTGCTCCCCCCCGTGACTTTACAGCGGTAGATGCTCCTTTAAAATTCTCTACCTAACTACATAAAATCTTCCAATCTCTAATCTAACTAAGTTGTAAGGATCACAGCTAACAGTAGAGCTTTCTCTGTGAAGAAATAGATTAATTTCGCTGAGCTGTTTGGACACAAGCAGAGCGCACGTCCTACTGCTCTGAGACGCTGAGAGACACTGAGGCTGAACAGGAAGGGCTGTTCTATGTAAAACGAGGTCATGCGATTTTTCCAGCCCATCGCAACCATACACATCCCAGTCATGATGTCGCACACACATCTCACCCTGCTCTATTCTGTAAGCTGATTTGCTGGCCGCCAAAATGACAGGAAGTGCCGAAAATGGCGCGATCTTAATAGATGACACACAGATTTTAACCTAAATTATCGCATAATCTAAAAATTTCGATCAACATAAAAACTGTGCTGATTTCAACTTTGTCGATAATAATCGCTCAACACTAACGTGGATCCCAAAACTATATAGGGTCAGCGCCCAGCAATTAACCAATTACCGGTGCGCTGGCCCTTTAAATTTACATGAACGAGCCTGCGTGTGCGCTAGGGGGTGCGCACGTGCATTCCAGCCGACCGAGAAAGAGAGCAGAACAGGAGCGAGGTCAGGTGAGTGGATGGGACGGGTGCGAGCACGGCCAGCAGCACGGTCCGCGGCGCCACCCGTCCCCGCCGGGCGCACGCAGGGAGGGACACGGGTACGCCCCGTGGTCCGTGGACCGGGATACGGCACGACCTGTTACACTCAATAGGTTATATTTTAATAGGATTCACGTTTATGCTGTCATTTAATTTGAGATTTGTGGCAAATCCTATTTGTATTATTGGGTGATTATTGGGTGGTTTTCCAATCCACTGTGTGAGACAGTGACAGGCGGAGTGGTTGAGGGAAAGTATATTTCCCCGAGAATGCTGTCCTATGCTGCCTTAGGCAATGTATGGACCAGTGCGTGTCACCAAGAGGCCTGGGCTTGGTGAAGGAAAGTCGACATTCGTGTGTGTCAGTAGTTACTGATGTGTAACATAAGCAGTTCCAGTCCGCTTTATCCGGGTTGGCTTTTCTGGAGTGGTCAAAGAGCAGGGTGGGTCGGACTCCCACGCACCAGGTGAATGGATTGAGTATTGACTAAAGGAAGGAAAGGATCATCTCTAAGGTTGTTTTTTTTTTTTAATTAACAATTTTTATTGACATCCATGAAAGAAAAAAAATGCTTACATAAGAGACTATTACAATACAATGTCAATTTTTATCATTTAAACAACATCAACTAATAACGAAGAAACCCCTCCCCCACCCCACCCCAACCAGTGTTGCAGTCATTTGGCTATCCATTTTTGAGCCGTATATAGCCATTACCCTTAAAATTTAATCTGCCTACTAGTATGATATGATGCATTACAATGTTAAACAATACTAAAAGATAAAAAAATGTTGGTAAAGGATAGTGAATGGTACTAAATACTAAATGAGAAATGATAAATGATACAGGATACTCCGGTCCCCCTGCAGCCCTGCCCCCACATCAGGTCTCAGACCAAAGACAACGCGATTCCCAATCAAGACACCTTAAGAGGGCCTAAATCCTCGGCAAGCTCTCTGAGCAGGTACCAAGTAGTATCCCGAACTGGACGCATGTGTTCTCGTATCTCATGGGGACTGAGAAAATTTGCAATAAAGTCTCTCCACGTTTTAAAAAATTTGTTGGTCTGTGTTTCTTTGTCATTTTCCACCTCCCGCCTTTCTATAAGAAGGAAATGTTTCATTTGTTATAGAACCATCTCCCTACTCGGGAGCTCTGGTTTAATCCAAAGGGTCAAGAGGCATCTCTTGGCCACTAGAAAAAGGATGTGCGCCAAGGGAGGAACATCTCTACCCTCGGGATTTATATGAAACAGTGCTAGCGGAGGTGTCAGCTCCAGATCCATGGTCATATGTGTATTAGACAGGCGACCGACCTGTCCCCAGAAATTCTGTGATTCTGGACATGACCAGATACCGTGAAATAAATCAGTTTTCACTTGCAAACATTTGGGGCAAGCTGTCAGCCTGTTTGGAGCATTTGGATATGGGGGGGATATCAAAACCATAAATGGCATGATGCATTAATTTATATTGGGACTCCCTCCAGGATTCACATGGTATCAACTTCCTTAGCCGTTCCCAACCCTCTAGAATCTTAGCAGGAAACTCCTCATCCTCAAATTTCTTAGCCCAAAGCGTAAAAATATTCCCCTTCCTGGAACCCAGAGAGCACTCTCGGAGAATCCTATATATATGTCTGAAAGCGAATTTTTCCGGAGTGGATGGCCTATGAAAATATAAAATCTATTCAGCTTGAATTCTCTTTTATAGTTCCTCAACCGTTGGTGCAAAAAACTCGAAATTTGAGCAAAGCCCAGAAATCCCCCCTGGAATATTCCGAACTTTTCCCTTACTTCCTGAAAAGTCCGAAACCTACTGCCAGTATCATGAAACAAATGATGAACTTGATTCACCCCTCCCCTCTTCCAGTATTTCAACTCTAGGTTCTCTTGCCCTTGAGCGAATTCAGGATGATTCCACAGGGACATGTGCTTGGAGCATAAAAACGGGAGCTCCATCATTTTCCTAACAGTCTTCCATGCAGCTACCGTGTCCTTAATAAGTAAAGACTGCCGTAGATGTCGTGGGAGCAAAGAAAATTTCGTGTGAAGAATGCCATTCAGACTCCACGGAGCTGCCAGCTCTTCCTCCACTTCTAAATTTGAAAAGAAATTTGTGTGCTGAATCCAATCAATTGCATGACGTAGGATACAGGACAGATTGTACATCCTCACGTCTGGCAGCCCCAATCCTCCCCCGTTCCTGGGAAGCATAAGGGTGGACAAAGCTATGAAGAGAATAACCTCTGTACTTTTCTGATATCTACATGCTTCAGCAACAATGGGATAGTTTGCATGGGATAAAGTAACATAGGGAAGCTCACCATTTTTATCAGATTAACCCTTCCAAACAAGAGGAAGATTATTCCATTTTTTCAAATCATCTTCTATTTTTTGCAAGATAGGGGCATTATTCAATTTATAAACAGATTCTGAGGATTTCCCGATATGGACTCCTAAGTATTATATGCTAGTTCCAGCAACCCGGATAGGGAGGCGTCGGTTCCCAATTTCCTTCGTTAGAGTACCCTGGGGGGATATATCCAATATGTCACTCTTAGAACTGTTAACCTTAAGGCCTGAAAACCTACCAAACCTCTCTAGTAGATAAAAAATTAAGGCCATTTCACGCACTGGATCTGACATAAACATAAGGATATCATCCGCAAATAAGATAGCTTTGAGGCCATGTTCACACGGCTTAAAACTGGACATATTTCAGTCCGTAATTACACGCCGGAGTGCGCAAATTATGGCTGCAATACGTCCAAGTCATTACGGTAATCCACAGTTCTCATAGAGAACTATGGATTACGTCTTCTCTCCCTGCTCGGCGAAGCCGCCGCGGGGGGAGACAAGTGACATGTGAATTACCAGCGGCGTATATACGCCGCTGGTAATGCTAGTCTATGGGTCGGCGAGGTGCCGGCCCCCCGCTCCTGCCCCGCCCCCATCCACACGTTGTAATTGCGGGGCGTAATTACGCCCTGCATTTAAGCCGTGTGAACATAGCCTAAGTGTCTGATTTCCAACTTTGAACCCCAAAATCCTCTCCTCCCGTTCAATCGCCCGAACCAAGGGTTCTACAGAGATATTGAACAAGAAAGGAGACAACGGACATCCCTGGCGCGTGCCCTTCTGGAGGTCAAAAGCCGGAGAAAGATATCCCGGAGTGTATATTCTCGCCTTTGGGGACCTATACAACGATCTCAGAAACGCCATAAACTCCCCTGAAAAGCCCATCTGATGGAGAACCCTGTACAACCACTCACAGGAAACATTGTCAAATGCTTTTTCAGCATTGATAGACATAATCGCCGGGGAGTGGTGTATCTGTGAGTTTATTTTGACCTATCTCTAAGGTTGTAAAGGGACTCGTAATAGTGGGCAAAGGCGTCTACTATGTGTTGAGGATCAAATATTTTCCCATTATCTAGAGATAAGAAGGAGATTCTGGATCTGGCCTGCACTTGTTTTACTCTTCTGGCTAGAAGTTTACCCGGGCGATCTTCTTGAAGGTAGAAGTTCCATTTAAGTCTGGAAAGCGACGCTTCATATTTACTAAGGCTCAGAGTTTTTAGTCTACGCTTAAGGGAATCTAGTTCAGCCATTATTGCCCGGGAGGGAGATTTTTTGGCCAGGTCATCTTGTTTTTGGATTTTTTCTAGAAGGGAATCTAGTTCACGGTCTCTTTTGCGTTTTTCTCTGGATGCAAGTTTAATAAACACTCCTCTGATAACTGCTTTGTGAGCACACCAGAGCATAGCTGGGGAAGAGATTGAGATGTAATTTAAGCTGAAATACTCTTGCAAGGATGTTTTAATTTCTTGAACAATTGGATCAGATTTAAGGAGAAAAGTATTTAATCTCCAGAGAGAGTATGACGGGGGAAGGGGACCGTTCTGTAGGGTAAGGGACATCGGTGCGTGATCAGACCAGGTCCGAGGACCTATCTCTGTAGATAATATCTTGGATAGGGCTTGCCTATTAGTAAGAAAGTAGTCTATTCGGGAAAAAGAACTGTTAGGAGCTGAAAAGAAGGTGAAATTGAGATCATTGGGGTGGGAATACCGCCAGGGATCGGGTAATTGTTCCAGTCTCAAAAATTCCTGTAGACCTTGAGAGTGTCTTACGGGATGTGATTTGTCGAGGTGTGGGTTGATAACTACGTTAAAGTCTCCGCAGACGATGAGGTCACTGTTAAGTAGTTGTTTAGCTTTGTTTAAGACCTGGGCTATGAATTTATGTTGTCGTTTGTTGGGTGCGTATAAAGAGACTAGAGTAAGGTCAACAGAATTTAACAAACATTGTAAGGTAATGTATCTCCCCCTCTCATCTATAATGGTATGTTCAAGAGATAAAGAGACCGAATCTCTCACGAAGATCGAGACCTCTGCCTTTTTTTGGCAGGAGGAAGAATGAAACGATATAGGAAATTTCCTATGCTTGAGTCTGGAAACATCTAAAGTTCTAAGGTGAGTTTCTTGTACACAAACTATCTCAGCCCTAGATTTCAGCACGTCTCTCCAGAACAACGAACATTTAAAGGGAGAATTAAGACCTTTGGCATTAACCGATAAAATTTTAGTACCCATTGTCATTAGGAAGAGATCGCGCTGGAATCCAAGCAGGCCGGAGATTTCCCAAGACTGACATATATCTAAGAGGAAAGCCTAGAAGGCTTGAAGAGTTATACATGGCAAACAAGGAAAAAACATTAAAACCTAATAGTAGTAACTGGAACAAGTAAAACAGTATTTCCATCAGGTGGAAATCAATGTATCGTGGGGCGACAAGTCCGTCGGCAGGACACCGCTAGGAGCAGATACACTCAGACGGAGGCAAGTGAAAGCCTGGAGAACGGGCAAAACAAGGTATACAGACTGAAGAAAGGTGGTAGACCTAGAAGAGAAGCGAAGAATGTGTACCCGGCTGGTTAGTCATTTGGTCTGTGTTCACAATGATTTTTCCTCTCAGACCAGAGGGGAGATATCATTTCCGGTCTGCTTCTAGATTTCTTCACCGGCGTGGAAGATGGAGAAGCAAGAAGATTCCAGGACAGCAGGAGGTCTTTCACCATGTTCGGAGTGGCACAGATGAAAGTGGAGTTTTCCTTGGTAATAATTAATTTGACAGGGAACCCCCAATGGTACAGGATGTTGGAATCTCAAAGGATCTTGGTGTAAGGGAGGAACTCCTTTCTACGGAGCATAGTTCCTGCTGACAGGTCGGGAAAGATGGCAATGTTGTTGAAGCGTTAGGGAAGCGGAGGGTCCTTCCGAAGGGCTTTGAAGAAGTCATCTTTGGTGCGGAAGAAATGTATTCTTGCAATTGTGTCCCTTGGAACTGAGGCAGAGAGATGCTTGGGCTTGGGCAAGCGATGAATCCTATCGATAGATAGGTCCAAGGAAGAAGATTCAGGAAGAACTAAGGCCATGAGATCTGTCAGGAAGGAGAGCAACATATCTGGCCCTACCGATTCCGGTATTCCTCTTATGCGGATGTTGTTGCACCGGGATCGGTCCTCAAGATCTTAGACTTTGGCAGAAAGTCTTGCAACCTCATCCTCCAAAGCGGAATTTGCATCTATGAGAAGGTTATGTGAGCTGACAAATTCTCCAAGTTTCATTTCGATGTGTTCTGTTCTCGATACTAGGGAATGGATTTCTTTCCTAAAGTCTCCCATCATATGTCTGAAGTCCTTTTGGAGCGTATCCCGGAAGGAGGAGAAAAGACGTTGCAAGGTAAGCTCTGTGGAGGAGGGACCCTCGATCTGATCTTGAGAGGTTAGGTCCACTGATCCAGCTCTTAGGAAGATGGTGATAGTTGCAGAAATGTGATATTACTTTCTGAGTGAGGGGATTTGTTTGATGGTTGTTGAAAGATTTGTGTAAGCTTGGTTGGTTTCTGAGGTTTAGGGTTCCGTTTGGATGTGCACCCCATGTTGAATGGTGAGATTGCTGCCTTTTTTTTTTTCTCCCTTCCCTCTTCCCCCTTTTCTAAGAATTTCTCTTCTCCTCCCTTTGGGAGCTCTATGGAGTGTCATAGATGGGTAGGTAGCTCAGATGTGTCTTGGAGAGATGAAAAGCCCCGCAACTGGATAAGTAGTGATATGGACACTTGTAGTGGGGAAAAACCAGAGGCTTGTATGGGAAGCTAATAGAAGCAGTACACAAAAGCAGAGGGATCCTGTAGAGGATTCCAGTAAGTACTCTGGAGTACCTTTATAATCTGATGACGCTTATACAAGGTATCAAAGTTACTTTATGCTGCTGGTTAGATTTCAATGGTAAGGTAGTGGAGTATGCATGAGAAGCACATTGGGATGGTGCACACAGAGGATTAAAATGTCGATTGCAGGCAGTGATAGCTGTATATTAGCTATGTAGCACTCAGCTGTGCTGGAGGGAGCCAAAATGCTGGAGGAGGGTAGTAGCCCACTGGGGTGCAGGATGCTTAGCAGAAGCTCGGGGCAATCTTGGGGTAAACACTCACCGATCCTGGGGTGAGCCCCGTCCACTAGATGTAGGGAAGGCCTTTCTGGCAGTTGTACTGGCAACTTTAAGATGGCGCCGGATCGCTCCTGTTCTCCACAGGGAGCGCGGGAACCCTCAGAGGCAGTAAGCTGAAATGGAGGCGTTCGTCCGGGGGCTCAAACCGAGGGAGCTGGAGGATAAAGGCGTGCGGGGCTGTGGGAGTCCCAGTTAGAGCATGCAGGAGCGCTCGGTTTTCACGGCCGGGTATTAAGGAGTCGGGCGCACCTAATCTCTGCATTCAGCGCAGGGACCCTCAGGAGCGGCAGGCTGCGGTGAAGGTAGGCGTTCAACTGGGGTTTTAACCGCAGGTGTCGATGAGCTGGGCTGTATGACACCGTGGGGGTCCCAGGCAGGGTGCGCTTGAGCGACAGTTACTCACGGCTGTGGAGTGAGGAGACGGACGCGTCAGCTCAGGATTCCCGCCGGATCACGGGGCTTATGGAATGGGCAGGCAGCGACCAGAAAGGAGCACCACCAGAGCTCAGATGCAAAGTGCGAGGTAACAGAGCTTCAGGAAACCGCAGGCAATGTTCTGAGGTCGCTGGGTGAGAATTATTTCAGTCAGTTTGGCAGTCTCTCCACGGAGCTACAGAGCTACACGTCTGCCTCCATGACGGTCCAGCGTTGCTGTGCTACTTTGCTCATTAGGCAGTTTCTAGGCTAGAAACATATCTCCTAAATCTCAATCAGTCACAATCTAGTTGTAGATAAGCTTAGTGAGCCCACTAGGGAGAGAAAACAGGAGGCTCAGAGATTCCAAATTGCATGAAAGAGAGGAAGACAAGACTATGTATATATAGTATCACAAATGTAATAATGATAAGCTGATTATATAGAATCATATGGAAAATAGACTGGCCGTCTTTTTACTATATATATATATATATATGTATAGTTATATATATATATATATATATATATATATATATATGTATACTGTATCTCACAAAAGTAAGTAAAACATTATATTATATCTTTTCATGGGACAATATGGAAGATATGACATTTAGATACAATTTACAAAGTAGTCAGTGGACAGCTTGTATAACAGTGTAAATTTGGTGCACTCTCAAAATAACTCAGCACACAGTCATCAATGTCCACACCACTGGCAACAAATTGTGCCCAAAGTGTCATGTGATTCATTAATGTTACAAGGACTCAGGTGTGAATGGGGAGCAGGTGAGTTACATTTGGTGTTATTCTCACACTCTCTCACACTGGTCACTGGAAGATCAACATGGCTCCTCATGGCAAAGAACTGTCTGAGGGTCTGAAAAACAGAATTGTTTCTCTACATAAAGATGGCTGAGGTTATAAGAAGATCACCATGAAACTGAGCTGCAGCGCGGTGGCCAAGACCATACAGTGATTTAACAGCACAGGTTCCACCAGGCTCGGACTGGGACGCCGGGGAATCGGTGAATCCCCCGGTGGGCCCCGAGCTGCTGGAGGCCCCAGAGGCAGTGCCGTCGCTCCCCGGGGCCCGTCCGCCGCATCCGGTCCCTGAACGCCCGGGCCCTGCGTCCCGAGCGCTCAGAGACCGGCCTGGGAGTTGTGGATTAATGTCCCCGGCTCCCGTGTCGGCGCAGTGTCAGCGGAGCCGAGAGCCGTTAGCTCGGCTCTCCGCTGATCTCCCTGGCAGGCTGAAGGTGTTAGGCCTTCAGCCTGCCAGGCGTCAGCCCCTACTCGTGACGTAGGCGCGCGGTGACGTCACATCACCGCGCCGCCTATGCAGGGCGGCAATGGAAGCCAGCTGGAGCGTCCGGGAGCGGGAGCGAGGTAAGTGGTGGTTTGTTTTTTCTAAAACTACCTACAGGGGGCTCTGGCTACCTAAAGGGGGCCCTGACTTTCAGAGGGGGCCCTGGCTACTAAAAGGGGCCCTGGCTATCTAAATGGGGCCCTGGCTACTAAAGGGGGCCCTGACTACCAGAGGGGGCCCTGACTACCAGAGGGGGCCCTGGCTACTAAAGGGGGCCCTGGCTATCTACAGGGGGCCCTGGCTACCAAAGGGGGCCCTGGCTATCTAAAGGGGGCTCTGGCTACCAAAGGGGGGCCCTGGCTACCTACAGGGGCCCTGAATACCTAAAGAGGGGCCCTGGCTACTAAAGGGGGCCCTTACTATCAGAGGGGGCCCAGACTCATAGGGGGCCCTGGCTATCTAAAGGCGGCCCTGGCTAACTTTACGAGGCCCTGGCTAACTAAAGGGGGCCCTGACTAACTAAGGGGGCCCTGACTAACTAAGGGGGCCCTGGCTAACTACAGGGGGCCCTGACTAATTAAGGGGGCCCTGGTTACCTACAGGGGGCCCTGACTAACTAAGGGGGCCCTGGCTACTTACAGGGGGCCCTGACTAACTAAGGGGGCCCTGACTAACTAAAGGGGGCCCTGGCTATCTAAAGGGGGCCCTGACTACCTACACACTAGCTAACGGGGGGCCCTGACTTCCTGCACACTAGCTAAAGGGGTGGCCCTGACTTCTTGCACACTAGCTAAAGGGGGGGCCTGACTTCCTGCACACTAGCTAAAGGAGGCCACTAACTACCTGTATACTACCTAAAGGAGACCCCTAACTTCCTGTATACTACCTAAAGGAGACCCCTAACTGCCTGTATACTACCTAAAGGAGGCCTTAACTGCCTGTATACTACCTTAAGGAGGCCCGAACTGCCTGTATACTACTTCAAGGGAAGCCCTAACTGCCTGTATACTACCTAAAGGAGACCCCTGTCTGTATACTACCTAAAGGGGGTCCCTAACTGCTTGCAGCCTATATAAAGGGGACCCTAACTACCTACATCTTACCTAAATGGGGAAAACCACCTACCAACAGCCTAACTAACTGGTAGTCACCAACACCTACCTACAGCCTACCTAACTGGGGTCCACCAACCTAACTATAGCCTATCTATTTGCCTAACTGGGGCCTGCTTATCTACCTGGGGGCTGTTTACCTACCCACCTGTGGCTAGGTACCCACCAACCTACCTGGGGCTAGCCTACCAACTTATCCAGCGGGGGTCTACCTACCTAAATAGGGCCTATCTAGCTACCGGGGGCTTTGCCCATTTGCCTACCTACCTAGGGTCTTGCCTACCTACCTGGTAATATAATTGAGAGGGAAGCAGCCCATAGTTGTAGCATTATTTCCAGGGGGTTAGTCCTCTCCGCACCTTCCAACCCCGTGGGATACTAGGCTATGGCTTGTACCCGCTCTCCCACCCCTGGGTAATCTGTACAGAGGTGGGAGTAGGTAAAGAGATGCTGGAAAATTGAGGATTCTAGATTGTGTATTTCTGAAGGGATGGTTGTGGCGGGACATCTAGGCGGTGTGGAATGGATGCAGAAGAAGGATAAGAACGATCTGAAGAAGGACAAGTCATCGTATGATCTCGGTGAGCCCTAATTTAGAGAATTTTATCTAATTGGACAGTGCTGATTCATGTAATGTGATGTGACCGAGCTGGTGTCGGACCACTAGCGCTCTATATGGCGGTGTGTAGTTTCCGAGCTGGGTCGACCTTAAGTGGTCTTTTGAAGTTTGTGGTTAGTATGTTGTGCAGCGTACCTGATTGTAGTGTGGGAACACCTAACTGTGATAGGAGTTATATTTTACTTTCTTGCTGGTGTTTATTTTAGAAGGTGTGAGTGCGTGCCAGGAAATGTTGAGGAGGATATTGTATGTGGTGTGGGGGATAGGAGAGCTACTAAGCAGTCATCATGGCGGTGTGGAATGGATGCAGAAGGAAAGGGAATAAGAACGACTCTTGAGAGAAGAGAACAAGTCATCAGATATGACATCTCCGGTGAGTCCCTAATTTCAGAGATTATTTTACTTCTATATTGGATCAGTGCTGTATTCACTGTAATGTGATGTGACCCGAGCTGGTGTCGGACCACTAGGCGGTCTCTTTATGGCGGTGTTGTAGGTTATACCTGAGCTGGAGTCTGACCTCTAAGTGGTCTCTATATGACAGTGTTGTAGGTTATAGTATAGTATAGTGGCAGCGTACCTTGATTGTAGATGTGAGGGAACACCTAACCCTGTGATAGGAGTTAGACTTTTACTTTCTTGCTGGTGTTTATTTTAGAAGGTGGTGAGGTGCGTGACCAAGGGAAACGTTGAGGAGGATATTGTATGTGGGTGGTGGGGGATATGGATGGAGCTACTAAGCCATGTGTCTATGATATGTGAGATAGACAGATATGTGACTAACTTGGTATTGTATTACACAATACAGTTCTGTTTTGCACACTGTATTATGTGGTAAAATGGGAGCATTTATGTCCGAAAGGCCGGTAATATTTTCATGTACAGTAGAGTGGGCCCCCAAGATCAACTCCCCTGTTGGCCCCAGACCCCCCAGTCCGACACTGGGTTCCACTCAGAACAGGCCTGGTCATGGTCAGCCAAAGAGGTTGAGTGCATGTGCTCAGCGTCATATCCAGAGATGACTGCAGCTGGCATTGGTGCAGTGGTTATGGGGGGAGGAGGGTTTGTCAACCTGTCAGTGCTCAGACCATACACCACACACTCCATAAAATTGGTTTGCATGGCTGTCATCCCAGAAAGAAACCTCTTCTAAAGATTATGCACAAGCAGATTAAGGACACGGATTACTGGAACCATATCCTGTGGTCTGATGAGACCAGTGATAAACCTATTTTGTTCAGATGGTGTCAAACATGTGTGGCGGCAACCAGGTGAGGAGTACAAAGATAAGTGAGTCTACAGTCAAGCATGGTGGGGGGAGTGTAATGGATTGAAACTGCATGAGTGCTGACAGCTGTTGGGAGCTACAGTTAATTGAGGAAACTATGAATGCCAACTTGTACTGTGACATACTGAAGCAGAGCATGATCCCCTCCCTTCTGGGCCACAGAGCAGAATTGCAACTTAATAACGACCCCAAACACACCTCCAAGACCACCACTGCCTTGCTAAAGAAAATGAGGCTAAAGGCTTTGGCCTGGCCAAGCATGTCTCCAGACCCAAACCCTATTGAGCATCTGTGGGGCATCCTTAAACAGAAGGTGGAGGAGTGCAAAGTCTCTAACACTCACCAGCTATGTGATGTTGTCATGGAGGAGTGGAAGATTACAGGGGCTCCCAACCCCTGTGAAGTGATTGAACCTTATGCCCAAAAAGGCTAGGCCCAGTGCTGGGGAAAAAAAATTGCCCCCAACAAAAAAATTGAAAAATTTTGGGCATTTTAACTTAGGGTTTTTAAACTCACTTTTGCTGCAAGCGGTTTAGACATTGATGGCTGTGTGTTGAGTCATTATATATACATACCTGGATGCCACGTTTTTTCAATCTGAAAGGTGTCTTTAATTTTCCCTCTCACTTCATTTTCATAAAAACCTTTTTTATAAAATATATAAATGCAGGCTGAAATTTCATAAAACATGTAAGTGGTTGCAAAATTTTTTCCAAACCCTTTTAAAACTTTTCCCTTTAAATTTTTTTCACATTCCAAAAAAAGCTTTATATTGAGAGAAATTTAAACCAATACAGCAAAAAAAAGGATAAATTTAACACGGGCGGGGAAGAACATTTTCCCAGCAAAGAAAGAAAATCATGTTTAGCCCTTAAATTTACATCTGCCGCAAAAAGATGAAAATAAAAACTTTTTTGGGAAGGTAAATAGCAATTGACTGAATCATGCCCCTAGTTTTGAGCGTTTTTTTTGGGAACAAAGTTGAAATGGGGAAAGGGTTTTTTTATGGTGATCAAAAATTTTTCAGATCTGCTTTAAATTTAAGGGTTTAAAAAATTGTGCACCCATCTATTAAGTTTCCCCGCCATTTTCGGCGTTCCTGAAATTTTTGGGGCCCAGCAAATCAGATTACAGATTAGGGGCAGGGTTTGAAAATGGTGTTTCGACGTAAATAATGGGATGTGTATGGTTGCGATTGGCGGGGAAAAATCACTTGCCCTCGTTTACAATAAAACCCAGGTTTCCTGTTAAGCCTTAGTGTCTCTCGGGGGTCCCCTTTGGAATTTGGAAATGCGCTTGCCTGTGGCCAAACACCCTCAGCAAAAATTTATTTTATTTTTGAAAGGGGAAAAATTTTTTCTATTAGCTGTGACCCTTTCCCCAAAATTTTTTTGATTAGAGATTTGAAGATTTTTTTAGTTAGCTAGGGGTTTTTAAAAAGCAGCATCTTCCCGTTTGTAAAGTCACGGGGGAGCCGGGGAGGGGGGGGGGCCCCCGGGGGGGCGAACACGCCAAGTTTTAATCTAAAAAAAAAAAACACTGGAAAAAAAGTTCACAAGACTTTAGTGTAGCCCATTGATCCCAATATCTTTATTATTAACATTTTTGCTTTTTAAAAATATTTCCTGGATTTTGGGCAGCCTGAACTTTATTGGATACCCCATATTTCAAGAAAACTGAGGTCTCTTTGTTGGGTGCAAAATTTCCATTTTTATTACCCAGAAAAACATTTCAGATAGGTTTTCATTTTTTTTTTACTAATTCCCCCTTTTTGTTTTTGGGATATATCCCCCTTTGGGCATTTTTTTAAATTTTAAAATTTCCCCATCTTGTGTCAGCACAGGTTGTTTTTTTCCCAAAAATACCGGAGTATCTTACGAAAACTTAACAAAATCCCGTGTTTTTTGATTTTTGGCCCCCAAGTTTTTGTTCTTTGGGGAAGCAGCATCCAGGGTAAATTTTTAAAACAGCTTTTTTATCGTCACCACGGTGAATTAAAAGGTTTGAAAAAAATCCGTGTTTTATCGAAAACAAAACGTTGTTTTTTTTGACTTTTGCGCACCCAGCTTTTGTTCATTGACGCAGCACCCAGGGGAAAAATCTTAAAACAGAAATTTTTTTTAGTAACCAAGGGGGGAATTAAAAGGGTGAAAAAAATTTCCCGTGTATTATAAAAAAACCCATAACAGATTGTGTTTTTTAAATTTTTGCGCCCCCAGCTTTGTTCTTTGCCCCCACCCTTCACGTAAATCTTAAAACAGCAATTTTATAGTCACCACAGGTGAATTGAAAGGTGAAAAAAATACCGTTTTATTTATAGGGAAAACAAAAACAAAATATTTTGTTTTTTTTTTACTTTTGCCCAGTCCAGATTTGTAGTAGCACCTTGCAGTTAAATTTGAATCCAGCAATTTTGTTTTGTTTTGGGGATTTGAGGAATAGCTGTGATTTGCCGTCTTTTTTTTTTTTTTTTTTGAAAAAACTTTTTTTTTTATTGAATAGATTTTTTTTACTTATTTTACATTATTTAAAAAATTTCAAGAGAAAGGGATGTTTTTAATATTTGCAAAATAATTAACCAATTCTCTATAGCTTACCCTACGTTTAAAGCAAAAAACATTTCACCAAAATATTTGTGGGAAAAAAATTACATTAGCGTCTCGGATTTTGGGGGCTTTGTCTTCCCAAAACCTTTTAAAAATTCACAGAAAAAAGGTTTGAAACCCAAACCTAATCCCCGGACAGGACACACCAGGGAGAACATTGAGGGGGGTTGGGGGGGGGGATATTGCAAGCTGAGTTAATACGGTTATAAAATGGAAATTTGAAATTCCGTGTTTTGAGGCCCCCTTTTATGGGCAAAGGCCTTTTTCTAATACAAACTTTTTCCCTTTCATCCCAGATCGCATGAACAAATTTAAAGGGGATTGTTTAGGGGAAGCTGTAAAATTAACCCCCATATGACGGACGTCTTTAATTTTGAATTTTCCGTCTTTTAATAAAAAGAATTTCCAAAACATTCCATACCCCTTTTAAAATTTTTTTTTATTTTGAAAAATGGAGCGAAATGCAGGTTTGTTAAACGAGCAAAGAGGGGGTTAGCACGGGGGGTTGAGGTATGAGAGAAAGGGGGTCCTTCCCGTTTCCCGGCGGACAACACGCATGCCCCGCGGGTGTCCATGTTGCGGACCGTCAGGCCCCGTCATCGCTGGGGTCAGGGCCCTGGAATTTAAGTAACGAACATCGTCGCCCCCTTGTCCTTCCCGTGGTTTAAAGCCCCCCCTGCATTTGCAGTCTTCCTTTGTCCTCCCCGGGCACGGGCCCAAATGTCCCTCATCAGCCCTCATCGGAATCCGTTCCCCAAAATGAAGCCCGCCCAAATTCAACTCGTGTACCCACCCCTGTGGAAATTCCCTTTTTTGAAGAAACCCCTTTTTGACCCAAAAAAGGGGTTTGGGGTAGAAAGGGATGTTAAAAGATCAAAAAAAGGGTGATTTAGTCCCGCTTTTACGGGCCCCGTTATGATGCCATCGGGAGGTGGGAAGGGGGCCAGTCAAAACGGGCCCAAAAAAACCCCGGGGCGGGCCAAAAACCTTGCAGTTGCCCCTTTTTGTAGGGCCCCCCCGCTTCTGGAAAGCAGAAAATTTCAGGACGGGGGGGGGGGGCCCAAACAACCCGTGTTTGTTGATGAGGGTGGGGTTTATGACGACATTGCGGATCCATCCTGGGCTTTTTTTTCAGAATTTTCTTGCGGGGCGCTTTATCGTGGACGGGGGGGAGGAAGACCCATTTGGGGGGTTTTCAATACGGGTCCCCCCAAAAAAAGGGAGAGGGCGGTCGCAACAGGGCCGCTGATTGATTCCCCCAAACCCCCGGGCGCGCAAAACTCCGCTCCTCGCTTATCGCCGGCAAAAATTCAGGACCACCTCAAGCTATGGTGACTTCCTATTGAGCAAGCCCTCTGATTCACCCAGCGATGTCATATGCCGCCTTTGCCCCGTAACGCATAATAAGGCAAGAACCTTAAGTGGTTAACCACCACCAACATGTCTAGTCACATGCAGCGAATGCATGAGTTTGAAATGAGGGACACTTGGCCAAAAAAGCACAGAGGAAACGACGCGGGCCTCCAAACACGTGTCACACCCTCGTTCCGCCTCCTCCTCCTTTCCGCCACCACCAAGCGTTCCTCACTTCCCATGTCTCTCAGAGTCCTGATCAGATCACAGCCTCCCCCGCTTCAGCTCCCACCAGTCGCCCTCTACCACCAGCAACCACCAGAGACCCTCCTACCACCCTTCGCCTTCCGCCTATTTGAACGAGCCTGCACGCCGTACAGCGGCCAGTCTAGCGCCAGCCTCTGAGTCTTCCAGTTTGGGAGCAGAAGAAACACTTTTAAACCAAACCATCCAAAGCCAAAAGCCTGAATTCGGCATTGCCAGCTTTTGGCCTTGGAAATGTTGCCTTTCCATCTGGTGGACACAGAGGTTCCGCCACTCATGGCCCTCCCGCCTGCCCCCAATTACCAGATGCCGAGCAGGCATTTCCTGCCAGAAAAGCCGCCCTGCCTCTGGCCAGCCACGTGTCATTCTAAACATCAAGCGCTTGTCTGCTTTGGGTCCGGAAAAGTCCTATCTCACCACCGACACATGACTAGAACACGGCCAAGGCGCTATATCTCAGTGACAGCTCCTGGAGAGCTGGTGATGTCTCTGTGTGACGTTGGCTCTCCAGGCTTCGGCGCAAACGCTCTTCAAAACCGCGGGATGGTGCAGCTCTTTCCCCCAAGGTCTCTGGTGGCATCAGTGCCCAGAGACACAGCGTTTTGAAATTAATCTAGCCTTGGAGACCGTCCACACACAGGTCAGGAGCTGTGGACGGCTCTCCGCAATGAGACCGATCGCTGCTGGGTTGACAAGAACCTGGTGCCAGGCAAGTGATGTGTGCGATAACGGCTTATTCTGCTGGCCCGCCCTAGAATCGTTAGGCGAGCACAATCCTTGCCTGGCACATGTCATGAACCTTGTCGGCCATCAATTTCTAAAGAGCTAACCGGGTCTGGACTGCCTGCTGAAGAATGGCTTCGATGTCAGAGTTCGCACTCGCCGTCGCACCCTGCCTTCGTCCCACCTGGCTGCGTTGCAGCGTCAGCTCGGCCTCCTCCCGTCAACCACTCATAGTTGACGGGCAACAACGCTGGAATTTCCCCCCACCCTCCACATGCTCCAGCGATTGTGGGAGCAGCGCAAATGCCGATTACGCAGTACAAGAGACACATGGCCTGACAACCAGGCGGTGCGACCTCGGGGTGTTGAGCAACGAGAGTGAAGGCAGTGAAAGAGCTCTGCACCATCTTGCCAGTTTTTATATTTGAAGAACCACCAAAATGGTCAGTGCGGACGAGCCTTGTCAGCATGACCATTGTGGTGAATCTTATTCTGGAACATCGTGGACACTCTGAAACATCAGTCCCGCCAGCGACGAGGAGAGACGGACACAGATGCAGACACAGCCTTTCCTCTCCGTCAAATCCCACAAGGCCCCGACAGATTCCTCAATTTTATCTGTTCTTCATTAGGCATGGTTCAGTCCCAGAGCTATTGCAAGGCGGCAACCCTCAGCTCTCATGGGCATCATCTGAGGCAAGTCAGGCTGTGGTTTGAAGCTGTGCGGAGGCACCGGAGGAGGAGGAGAGGAGGAGGAGGTATTTCCTAGACACCACCGACAGTCCCATGCCATGGAAAGAAGGTTGGCGTGAATTTGAGGCAGATAGAGAAGATGATTAGCTATTGCCCCTCAACCCAGAGGCTTGGGAACTCAAGGCTCCATCTCTCACATGAGTGCTTGTATCTGCTCCATATCCTCCAACATGATCCTCGCATTAAGGCCATTCAAAATGAACAACATTAACGGGTGGCCACCTGCCTGATCCCCGGGTACAAAACAAAACTCGCACTTTCCTTCCACCCACCCAAATAGAGAGTAAAATACAGGAAATGGAGACCTTGCTATGTGCTCAACAGGAGGACACATCTGTTTTCGTGCTTCACGTTCTCAAAAGTCACGGAGGAACAACGCCTACGACGTGAACAGCAGTAAATTGGCCCACCAGTAGCCCGTACGCACAGCGGCAGCAGCAGGCAAGGTGGCAGAAGCCTAATGGTTACCTCTGGCGATCTTTATTTACCTACCTCACCAACGCATGCAATGCAGGCCCAGATCATCACCCAGAACCATCTTAAATCATGTGCACGCTATCACGTCTCAACATCCCGAGGTTTTTTTGTATGGCGTTCGGACCCAATAGACTTCTGTATCCCAACAATGGAAACGAATGCCCGACTGGCTCGCCAACCCCGCCATAGAGGTGTTGAACCTGCCCAGCAGCCAGTGTCAATCTGTGAAGCGGACCACCTTCATGCACAGCCGAGTGATCCATTACAGACAAACCCATCAGCTTTCCAGAAGCAGAAATGTGATCGTTTGACTTTTCATCGCAGATGAATCAGCCCAGTGGATCTCTGAGATGTTGTGCCCCAATTGCCGAGGTCCCACCGATTAGTTCTGTTTTACTTCACATTCCTTCCTCATCCAAACAGAAATATCCTCCTTGAAAAACTTATTTTAAATGATCAATTCTACTACTGCAATTTTTATTCTCTTCCCAAACTAGTTCAATTTTTGCTGGTTTTGCTTGTTGATGAGCTAAAAGACACCAAGGTTTCATGACAAAACCATATTCCATTACACACTTATCAAAAAATCATCTTAGAATTTTTCACATTGTCAATGTTTTGGGGTCATGTTGCCTCACAATGTTTATCATGGCTGAGAAGTCATATTTATGAATTTTTGGGTCATGTATGCTGTGAGATACAGCAATAATCGTGGTTCCCTTGAACAGAATTGGCTTCTAAGTGCATTTCTCCTTTCACCATTTTTAAAAGAGTGGCGGAGAAGTCCTATTTATAATATTTTGGGGTCATGTTGCTGTAATTACAGCAATAATCATGTTCCTTTGGAACAGAATGTCTTCTAAGTGCATTCTCCTTCACCATTGTTAACAGTGGCTGAGAAGGTCATTTATAATTTTTTGGTCAAGCGCATTGAAATGAAGCAATACTACAGGTCCTATCTAAACATGATGTTTCTAAAGACATTTAGTTCTTCACATTGTCAAAAGTAGGCTCTGGTCATGTTTTGATTTTTGGGGGCAGTTTCAGTTAACAAGCACTATCCTACAGTTCCTATTCTAAAAATGATAGTTTCTTCTAACAGTCATTTGAATGAACTTCACAATGGTCAAGAGTGGCTCAAGGTGATGGAGCAGTCAGAAACAGAATAGTAGACACTGTAATGGACACATATTGCAGAAATGACTTGTATTTGCAAGATCTTAAACAGCATCAATCCCTTTATTGATACAACCAATTTAATACAAGTAAAAAAGAGACACACAGACATGGTGGATTCCATCCGATTTTAAAAATGTGTTTTCTAGAATTAAGTACTAAAAAAGACTTCGCATGTACAAATAGCTTGTTAAATAAAATACCTCTGAATTGTACAAGGAGGTACAGTAAAACTTTGACCCGATGTAGTATATTCAAGACATGAGTATGGAGCACGGACAGAGAACACAGTACAGAGACCATTAACCTCCAGCACTTAGGTATAATAAAAAAGAATGCCAAGATAAAGGGCACCTGGGTGTAACAGGAGCGATAACCACTATATGTTGAGCATTACGTTGGCTATCGACAATCGGCATAGTCGGTACCATCCATAAGGTCTTTCGATAGTGAGCATCGATTATGAGCGATGAACCATTAAAGTCTATGGGAGATGCAACAACACCTTCATTCTTACACCCAAACATGGCTGGAGAAGTCTGGAAATAACATCCACAACATCAAATGGATACGTGCTACATCTTACAATAACACACTTATGTTATAAAAAGACCACAGAAAAAAAAGAACACACACACCATTCACTATCCCTGTCTATGTACCACAGCCTGATGAACCCTTAAACTTTGCATCCCCACAAATTTAAAAAGTGCTAGAAGGCAGTATGATTTTTGAAGCCCCCATCATTTACTTGAACTGGACCATTGAATATCCTGTCCTGGAACGCAGCATGACCCCAAACCTCATGACCCCCAGATTAAAAAGTGCCGGAAAAAGGGGGGGGGGGGGGGGGGTGGAGTCTTATCAACCACCCTTTTAGTTTCAGCTGGACATTGACTACCTCCTGGGCCACAGCATAGCCCCAAACCTGCAAGACCCCCACATTTAAAAAGTGCCAGAAAAAGGAGTCCTTACAACCACCATTTTAGTTTCACTGGAACATTGACTATACCTGTCTTGGGCCACAGCATGAGCCCCAAAACCTGCATGACCCCCCACATTTAAAAAGTTCGGAAAAAGAGTCTTGTCAATCACCACAATTTTAGTTTCACTGACATTGACTATACCTTCCCTGGCCACGCATGAGCCCCAAACCTGCCATGAACCCCCAGATTAAAAAGTGCGAAAAAGGAGTCTTTCAAGCCACCATTTTTAGTTTCACACTGAACAATGCCTATACCTTGTCCTGGGCCACAGCATGAAGCCCAAACCTGCATGAACCCCATATTTAAAAAGAGCCGGAAAAAGGAGTCTTTCAACCACCATTTTAAGTTTCATCTTGGTACATGACTATACCTATGTCCGGGGCCATCAGCATGACCCAGGGCCGGAGTTACAGTGGGTGCGTGAGGGCCCAGGCCTGGTGTCCGTCCATCTATTAACACCAGTTTAAAATGCCCTGATGACAGCAGCAACGAAAACTGTCCATCTGTACGCCAGTGCGAAGCGGAAGTGTGAAGAACTCTCCACCTTCCTCAGTACTCAGTCCATAACATGGTAGCCGCCTTGCCCCTCCGTATGAGTGTGGATTAATCAATTGAGCTTCACCTTGAAATACTCGGTGGTTAACGCTCCTGTTACATCCCAGGTGCCTTTATATTGTCATACTTTTTTCTCATTTTACTCAACGAGCGGAGAAATGTCTGTCTCTGTACTTTGTTTCTCCTGTCCGTGCTCATACTCCATGTCCCTCTGAATAACCTACATCTGGTCAAGTTTTCCTGTACCTCCTTGTACAATTCAGAGGAAATTTTTTAACAGCTATGTTTGTACATGCAAGTTTTTTAGTACTTTAATTCTAGAAAAACACATTTTTAAATCGGTGGATTCCCACCATGTCTTGACTCCTCTTGTTTAATTGTATTAAATGGGTTGTCTCAATAAAGGGATTGAATAGCTATTTAAAGATCTTGCAAAAACAATCAATTTGGCATAGTGGTCCATAACCATGTCCTACCAATTCCTGTATTCTGAACAGCACCAAAGACCTTTCAGACCCTTTAGCCACTCTTGGACCATTGTAAGAACAAATGTCTGTAAAACAACATATTTTAGAATAGGAACCTGTATATTAGCTGCATGTCACAGCAAAATGCTCCAAAATTCAAAGCAAGACCCTTGAGCCACTTTGGACAATTGTGAATACAAATGTCTGTTAGAAACAACATATTTTATATGATAGGACCTGTTAGTAAAGCTGCATGTCACAGTAAAATGCCCCCAAAAATTCAAACATACCCATGACCACTTTTGACATTGTGAAGAACAAATTCCTATTAGAAACAACATTTTTTAGAATAGGACCTGTAGCATTGCTCCATTCAAAGCAGCATGACCCAAAAAATTATAAAAATGACTTCTTCAGCATTGCTTTA
Organism: Phyllomedusa bahiana; assembly: GCA_025379985.1. Lineage (NCBI taxonomy): Eukaryota > Metazoa > Chordata > Amphibia > Anura > Hylidae > Phyllomedusa > Phyllomedusa bahiana. Next base: position 1,292 of record JAODAL010024766.1, on the reverse strand, counting down.
AAAAATTTAAGGAGAAAGTGCCACGTTATGAAGCCCACATTTCTGTCCAAAGGACCATGATTATGCGTATCCACAGCAACATGACCCCAAAAAAATTATAAAAAGACTTCTCAGCCATGTTAAAAATTGTGAGGCAACATGACCCCAAAACCATTGACAATGTGAAAAATTCTAAAGATGAAGTGAGTAAATGGAATATGGTTTTGTCATGAAACCTTGGTGTCTTTTAGTCTCCTCACAGCAAAACCAGCAAAATGAACTGTTGGGAATTAAAATAAAAATTGCAGTAAGAAATGATCATTTTAAAAATAAGTTTTTCAAGAGGACCATTTCTGTTTGGAGAGGAATGTGAAGTAGAAACCCGCAACTAATTGGTGACCTCGGCAATTGGGGCCACAACATCATCAGAGATCCATGCCTGATTCATCTTGATGAAAGTCAAACGATCCACATTATCTGTGGAAAGCCAGATGCGTTTGTCTGTAATGACTCCTCCGGCTGTGCTGAAGGTCCGCTCAGATAATGAACGCTGGCTGCGGGCAGGACAACACCTCTATGGCGTGGCGAGCCAGCTCGGGCCATTCGTCCATTTTGGATACCCAGAAGTCTATTGGGTCCGGAACACATACAAAAAAAATCGGTGTTGAGACGCAGATAGTCGTGCACCATGATCTTAAGCTGGTCTCTGGTGTTGTATCTGTGGCCTGCATTGCATGCGTTGGTGAGGTGGTAAATAAAGATTGCCAGAGGTCACCCATTAGGCTTCTGCCACCTTTGCCCGCGGCTGCTGCCGCTACGGCTACTTGGCACTCTACTGCTGTCCCCGTCGCTGGGTTGTTCCACCGTGACATTGAAGAACTGAAGCAGACGCAACAGATGTCTCCATTGATCAATCAGCAAGGTCTCCATTCCTGCATTTACTCTCTATTTGGTGGGTGGAAGGAAAGTGCTGAGTTTTGTTTTGTACCGGGATCCAGGAGAGGTGGCCACCCAGTAACTGTTGTTCATTTTGATGCCTTAATGCGAGGATCATGTTGGAGGAAATGGAAACATCCAAGCACTCATGGGGAGAGATGGAGCCTTGAGTTCCCAAGCCTCTGGGTTGAGGGGCACTAGCAAACTCATCTTCCTCATCTGCCTCAAATTCACGCCAACCTCTTTCCAAGTCAGGGACGTCGGTGTCTAGTGAATACCCTCCTCCTCCTCTCCTCCGCTTCCTCCGGCACAGCTTCAACACGCCTGACTGCCTCAGATGATGCACCCAAGCTGAGGTGCCCCCCTTGCACTAGGGC